>JAVJAQ010004042.1:399606-590950 GCA_032362365.1 Zygogramma bicolorata | reverse complement strand
TCTATTTTGCTTAGTGTAGGTATTCCTATGTTTGCTATCTAACTGATTCAATTTCCGTATGCTTGGTGAGGAAAAGTGATTTCTATGAAACCCAGTGCCCATCGTCGCCATATAAGCAGGGAAGTAGCTGTTTTAGATGGACTTTCTCTTCCTTTTTGAGAATGAATCAAACGTCTTTGAATGATATACAAGAACCTATCAACAGAGAGTGTTTGTAATGTCTTTTTGATATTTACTTCTTTCATAGAAGACATTTTTATAATTTGATTCGGAAAAGAAAACAGTCATAAAAAAATGATAACGGCTTGAATATATATGCTAGGATGATTTGAATAACCATAAAAAGAGTTGAGAATATAACTTGAACTGAAATTTAGAGTGATTTTTGCTAGGAGTGACAGAAATAGTCCCTTCTATTTGACTTGAATATTTCACGGAACATAGTGGGTGGAACAAGATGAAATTATGCTTAAACGTGTCTTCTAGGTGAATGTTTTGAATGTGTTTACTCACAGGAAGTTATTCGAGGGTGATAGTTTCGGAAACCATTTGTGATTGGCAAACCGATTTGAAATATTGGGCAAGAGTTGCCTCGAATTGTAATATTGAAAAAGTTATTTTTCACTTGAGGTGGTTCGAAACATGTCCTGACGAAGAATTATTTGTTAGAAATCGTTGAATCATCCAGAAAAATAGAAAAATATTTTTATATTTCACTTGCATCGTAAGTTAGAGAAAAGTCTTGCACTAAAAAGTTAACAAACAAACAAAAAATCTCCAGATTAATATAAAAGAGCACAATAGGTAATTGGCGGTAAATTATCAATTTTTAATATCAAAACACCTATTATATGTGTTCACTAGGTTGAAATTCATTCCTAGAAGGTGTTTTTTCTTCCGTCAATGTTTACAACACCAGTGTGCAACTAGTAAAGTTACGATACTATTTTCAAAATATATGTTTACATTTTACTGACAGCATCAATGAATGAAAGAACTGACTCTCTTCGTTGGCAATTCAAATGAGAATAACCAATCTGAATAACTCCCCGGTTTCAAGTCATGAGATTATCTTATATCGTCCCTCAAGTCTGACACTTGCACCTCCACCACAATTTAGCTTAACTGAAAAATTACGTCATTATCTATTTTGAAGGCGTTTCAATTGTTTTGTTTTTCCTTTTGTTGTTAAAAAATTACCAATAATAACTGCTGTCTCACTGACTTCCATGTTAACAGAGCAACAGTCAACAAGTGCGAGGAACACAACTCACAACTTTATTAGCCACTTTTTGGTTGAGCAACTTTTGTGTTGGTCAATAAAAAAGTTGGTTGTGCGGTGTTGGCCTAAAACATCTAATTTCCAACAGAAAATTCAAAAGTGCTTGACCCCTTCAATTAAACAGAAGCTTTAATATTTGAAAAAATAATAACACTAATAAATTTGTTATATATCATTTCCTTTCTTGCCGTATAACTTTCGAATAATGTTTGAAAGTCATTGTTATAACAATTGGTTTTGACAACGGAAGATTTGTTCTCCGATACGTTAATGATAGGAGTTTTCATAATATTAGTTGTATCATATCCATAGGTGAATTGATTTAAACGCAAAATTCTTTATTCCCCCAATTATATCCTGAAAAATATCTGTTCAGATGAGTTATGAATATTTGTTATTCGATAACAAGCGTATTCCTTTTGAGACTGATATCTGAAGTTTCAACAATATGTCCTCAATCATAAGCCTTATAATAATAATAATAATAATAATAATAATAATAATAATCGTCTTTATTAAGGAATAAACAAAAATATTAACAACATAATGCATTTTGCATTTTTTAACCTTATGTAATTGAACACTAGAAGGCGAGATTTAGCCTGAGGCTACTCTTACATCTAACCTTCTAATGGTCATTAATTATTATGACAGTCTACAATGGCAGACATTAGGCAAAAAGAAAGGTCAATGAGACGCCATCACCAGCTTCAATGGCAAGGGAATACGTTATACAATCATATTCATGGTAGGATACTGATATTATCTCTTATATATTTCTTGAAGGCACTCAAATTCAATCTCTTGACGTGTGTAGGAAGGGAGTTATATAATTTCACTGCATTGTATGTGAAACTCCTCTGGAACATAGCTGTCGAGTGATGCGGCATCGTGAATTTGTCTTTATACCTGATATTGACATTATGCGTTTCGGATCTATGAAGCAATGAATTTTTATTCGTTTCAATATTATAATGCAGAATTTTGTAAATGAATAAAAACATGTGCAGTTTGCGAGTACATTCCATATCGATCCATCTCAATTCAATAAGTTTCTCCGTTACATGGTCGTAACGACGCAGTCCGTATATGAACCGAACACAAAAGTTTTGTACCTTTTGAATTTTATATTTATAAACACTGTCAAGACAAGGCCCATATATGAAATCACAGTATGTGAATTGCGATAGAACAAGAGACTCACATAGAGTTTTTCTTAATTTCAAATTCAATAAAAATCTGTTGGAATATAAAGTTTTAAGTGCAACATATGTTCTCTTGAGTATATTGTTGATATGAGTTCTGAAACGAAGATCATTGTCAATAGTTAAACCCAGTTTTTTTACAGTTTCAATTATCGTGAGTGGGGCATCGTTTATGGAAATTTTCAAATTATTTTTGACGAAGTTATATTTAGTTTCAGGAGAGAATATCATAAGCTTAGATTTCGATGCGTTAAGTTTTAGATTGTGCCAGGAGCTTGCCTGGGAGACTTTATCCGGTCCCCTGTTTAAAATATCTTGTGCTTGTGTGAGATTTTTTATGGGAAAACTTAACATTAGCTGAGTGTCATCAGCATAAGCCTGGACATTACAACAAGTAATGGATTTCAAATTGTCAGCAGTATAGATAATGAAAAATAATGGACCTAAAATACTCCCCTGTGGCACCCCTGCTGTCAAGTCTACATATTCCGAAAATTTTCCAGATGATTCAATTTTCTGTTTTCTGTTTTGGAGGTAAGAAACAATAGTGGAAAGTGAATGATCAGAAAACCCGTAGTATTTTAATTTTGCAAGTAAAAGTCTATGATTTATAGTATCAAACGCCTTCGAGAAGTCGAGAAGGGTCAAAACACTGATATTATTTTTATCCAAACTGTCAATTACTTGGTCAACAATATGAACTAAAGAGTTCGATGTACTGAGCTTTTTCTGGAACCCCGTTTGACATGACGGTATGATAGCATTATATTTAGCGTATTCATAAATTTGAATGGAGTATAGTTTCTCTAATATTTTGGATAAGCAGGGCAGAATACTAATAATACGCAGATCCGATATTTCCGAAGGTTTAGATACTTTAGGTAATGGTCGCCCTATTGAAATTTTCCATAAGCTAGGAAAGCGTTTTTTTTCTATACTATAATTAACAATATGTGTAATGAACTGGTCTACAAATGGACTGCAGTATTTCAACATATTTACTGAGATGTGGTCAACACCATACGCATTCGACTTTATTTCAAAAAGAAAATCATGAACTTGATTCACTGTTACCATCTTAAAGGTGAATTTCGCACCATTGAGGTTCAGAAAATTGTTTTCCTGAAATTGGATACTATCATTACAAATTCCATTACTATCAGCAGTCCAACTTCTAGAAAAATACTCACTTATTAATTCAGGATCAGATATTTCATCAGGTATAACATTGTTTTTACTTTTCACCACCCTCATCGATCTAAAATTCGTCCAGATCCGTCTAGTATCATTTGTTCTACAGAATTGATCAATGTATGCACGTTTTTCATTTCTTAACGAGGAAAGTGTAAAATTTCTCAACACTTTATACCTCACCCAATCGTTTTCAGTTCGTGTTCTTTTATATTTCCTCAGAGCAAAATCACGTTCATTCATCAGCATTTTAATTTTTTGTGTCAACCAGGGTGCTCTTGGTTTCGTTACTTTTACCGTTCTCCTAGGTGCATGAAAATCAAATAATTTCAAAATAATCTCATTGAATATATTGACTTTATCATCCAAGTCTTGAGCAGCTAATAATTCATGCCAACTTGACATCTGAAGATCCCTATAAAACTCATCGCGATTAAATGATCTATAATCTCTGAAAGTTATGTACTTTGCCGTTCTTCTATTGGTCTCAATGGCAAGTTCGCAAAAAATCAACTTATGATCAGATATTAAATCACTTATGAAGATGTTATCCAGAAGACTACAGGACCTAATATCAATTCTTGTTGGCTCATTGATGAGTTGCGAAAAACTAAACGAACTGAAACAATCTGTTATTACATTAGCAGGATCATTCAAATTGTGGTTGAAATCACCAACACAGATCATATGATCTGTAACAGGGATGTAATCGGATAAGATGTTGTTCATATCTGTAATGAAGTCATTGATCGAGTTATTTTTTGGAGGTCTGTAAATGACACCCAGAATAAATTTTTGTCTATTATATTTGAATTCAACCCATAAATGTTCGCAGACCCCATTCTTCAATTCGATATCTATGTTTAGTAACCTACAGTTGAAATGATTTCTATAATAAAGACCAACTCCCCCTCCCATACGATTTTCTCAACAGACAATATCCCGGAATCATAACCGCATCAGATGCCACATCATCCGACAACCTGCTCTCTGTTATTCCAATCAAGTCAAAATTTTTGTTAAGTACCATGTCACAGAACTCATTGAAGCCAGTGAAAATCGATCTAACATTCAAATGTGCTATCTTCATTTTCCTCTCCCCTTATGCTTCGTCCCCAGCAAATTTAACATTTCATAAAACATAATATATCAGAAAAAGAAAAAGAAACGTGTATAAATAGTCTTCTCCCAAGTTATAATTTACTTCAGTTACCCAAATTATAAATACCTTGCTGTGAAATTCAGAGACAAATACCAATAGTTTTTATATATTTTTTCACATTGATAAGCAGGAATACCAAAAACTTTCATGAATGACAGTAAAGAGTTTTATGAACGTGTTTTCATTTCAATCACAGAAAGCATAAATGAACTCTAGAGAAAAACTATCACGAAAAAAAAAATGTAGAACAATAGTACAAATTATTAGTATATCCTTGTTCAATAAAATGACATCAATAAGTTAAACATCATCAATTATAATAATCACTGGTCGTTTCTTGTAATTCGTCCAATGAGGGCTTGACTATCTTCCCATTCGTTTTCCATCGAATTTTTCCATCTACAGACCACACATTGTTTATTCCGAATTTTTTTCCCGCAGCTATCAATGCATTGCGCCGAAATTTGGTGAGATCTTCTCTGATGAGGATTCCTGTGCCTTTCAGCTTGGATTTGGCAGAATAGGCGGATTGTTTATGCTCATAGGATTTGAGTTTAACCACGACAGTTTTATTCGAAACACTATAACATTGTTCGAGTTGTGTTTCGTCGATTTGTTGGAGTTCGAGCTTATCCCTTATCACATTAAGTACAACGCTGGATCGGTCCTCATTATCTTTGACTTCCAAACCAGAAATTATTAAATTATTTCTTCTGAAAAACTGCTCCAAAGCATCTAGGCGGTGGTCAATGTTCGTAATTTCAATTCTATTCTCTTGTATTCTTCATGTATGCTTCATGTTACAAAGAAATAATATGATGGGGCTATCTATTGCTTATAGTACAAAGTTGTAGGGAGATGAAGTGTAACATATCGTGAGGCTTCAATAAAATAAAATGAAATGACCACTGTATATGTTGAGTGAAAAATGGTGCGAATATTTTTCTGGTTGACAAAATGGTACACCAACTTTTTCTGATTTATATCTCTTTAAGACAGTTATCCCAATAACTCCTTAGGCTAACAAAAATCCGAATCCTGGGAGAAAACACAAATATTAATAGTACGATTCGTGACTGAATTATCCTTTACCAATCATTATATATAAAACTGGCGATCATGATGTGGAATGTTTTATAACTCGATTGAAACAAAAATTCCTTCTACACTCAAAAATTAAAAGCTGATAGTTTTGATGGTGCCTAAACTCAGAATATTTATTAAAGATACCTATTGAATTTAGAAACTCTATGACTGAACTCAAATGAGCCTTGGATAAATTTTATCTTCATAATACTCAAAATATAAGGAGCAATATGAGCATGAAACTCCACTTCCTCCATAGTCACTAGGATGGGGTTTAGGAGAATCGAAAAAAGAATGTGATCATGGCTGACTATTGCTATTTCCTCATGCGCCAATTTTCTTACTTTTCAAATAATAGAACACTTTCGAGAAGTTTTTGGAAGAAACACATGTCATGTTTTCATTTGTCCTGACGTAGATAACTGGAAATTCAAGAACTGGAAATGAAAAAAAAATTCGTAATGAGCATAGCATAATAGTTAGCAGCAGCAAACAATATTTGGGTAACATATGTATTACCGTAAATTACCGGTATTCCTTCGAAGGAATTTAAAGTTCAGAGGTACTTTTTTGATATTTTTTCCGAATGAATGAAACATGAAACAGAGATTCTATAAAAGAAGTAGCAGAAAATCACAGCATACATTTTCTGATGACATGTATAAATCGTTCATAGATTCACCTCCGAAAAAGTAGACTCTACCTGATACCTAATATTAATTCTGACGTCGTAGAGGACCCTGAAACCTTATCCAACTATCTTAATAAGTTGTTCACTGATATCCTACATATACTGATAAACAGTCACAATTTGAACAGGTGTAATGAAGTATATATTAACAGCACCGAGAACTCATTTTATTTCCTACCAGCCACTAAAATTGAAATTTATAATATCATCCGCAATCTTAAAAACTCAAACTCACAGGAACATGACAACTTCTCTACAAATCTTTTGAAAAAATGTTCGGAACTTGTGGCAGAACCTCTGTCCTACATAATAAATTGTTCAATTCAAGAAGGTACATTTCCTGAACCTCTAAAAAATGCAAAAGTGCGTCCTTTATTTAAAAACGGAAATAAATCACTGGCAAAAAACTTCAGACCCATATGTCTGCTGAGTCCTCTTTCCAAAGTTTATGAAAAATATGTATCAGGACTCGTCGTTAATTATTTTGAAAAAGACCAAGGTAAAAAAGCATGTGGTATCTTTTTGGACTTAAGCAAAGCCTTCGATTTGGTGAACCACAATATCCTATGATACAAACTAGAACGATATGGATTTAGGGGATCTCAGCTAGCTTGGTTTGAAAGTTATCTGAGAAATAGGACACAGTGCGTTGAAATCAAGGGACATAAATCAGAGCAGATCTTATCAAAAATTGGAGTGCCCCAAGGCTCAGTACTGGGACTTTTGCTATACATTATTTACGTTAATGATATCAAAATGTTGCCTAATTTGAATGGGAACCTCTCCAAGAAGAACAGGTAATTCTTCAAAGAGATGACAATATGCTTCACCATTTAATCGTAGCGGAAGAAAATGGGGACCAATTAAATGATTATCAATAATTCCGAGCCACACGTTTAATGAAAAATTATTCTGATGATTTCCTTCAAAGAAGCCATGAGAATTTTCATCAGCCCAAAGGTGATTGTTGTGAAAATTTCTAATAGATTCTCTTGAGAAATTCGCCTCGTCAGTAAATAAAATATTACCTAAGAACTGTGGTGCTTGGCCAATCATATTAATAAGCCACTGACAAAAAATCACACGGGGTAAAAAATCTCGAATCATTAACGCCTGCACCCGTTGAAGATGATAGGGATACAACATTTGTTCTTAAAAAATTCTGAAAAAAACGGAATGGCTTACATGTAGGACACGAGCTATTTTCCTGGTACTAGTTTCTGGGAATTCTTCAATTGAATTAAGTACGGCTTCCTCTACAGCTGCAGTTCTAACTTCTCTAGTACGACCAGAATCATAACTTCTTTTTTCAGAATTACCACGTTCCCGCAAGCGTCGGTGAATAGTTGTGAACGTAGTATGATGGGGTAGTCTACGCTGTGGGTACTGTTCAGCATAAAGTCTTTGCGCTTCCAATGAATTACCGTTAGCACGACCGTATGTAAAATGCATATCTGCCATTTCCAAATTCGAATATGCATTCATATTTTCAATCAACTAATATTTCCTACAATACACAATCATAAAACTTGTGAAACAATAAGATGGGTGGCAGAAAATGACACTACACAATCCTAGTGTCAGTATTAATGTTTTTATGCAAAGCACAGGCCACTAGACTTGACGCAAAATACACTCGCGTTAGCTCATCTTTTTGAAAATGCATTGCATTAGATTTTTTTTCTCGTGAATGCTCAAGTTTTAGAAAAAACTTGTAGAGTTAAAAAAGTTAGTCAATGAATTGGGCTTTTCAGTCATACTTTTCTAAAGAAAACATTTTCATCTAAAAAAAAGTTATAAGAAAAAATATCTTAGGGGTTGTATTAATCAACCCCTTCTAAGCATACTTCAGGGTTGAAAAAATTTCAAAAAGTGTACTCTTATTGACAGATAATGTTTACCAAGTTTCGTGTCTTTAGCTTGATATACAGGGAAAATGAAAAAGAAAAACCAATTTTTTTTTAATTTTCGAAGGGGTGTAACTTTTCCGGGGAGGGTTTTTTCAAAAAATTTTATACCAAACACTCACATTAATTTTCATCACAGAATCACCCCTTAAATTTTTTCGGTGTTATTTAGATACACCCTGTATATGTATACAAGAAAGTCATCTGACATGTATAATAATTAAAATTTATGGGGTATATATATCTACACAACATACACATACACAAGGGAAACAGAAAGCTGTTTATATCCAAGTGTGTGAAAATGGAAATGGAAAAATATAGGTGGGTACCTATATTTTTCCGTTCATTTTGAAATTCCGAGCAACATTGTTTCTGTTCAGAGATAATAATCGTTAGTTGGTATGGATAAATTATGGTTCATCCTTATATACCCGTAGGTATATATTTTCCTATCATTCGCTTACACTAACATATATGAGACGCTTCATATAATATTTTCAATGATATTTTAATTCATGGTTGTGTGAATTTAAATAACACAGTCCAGAAAAAACTTCTGGACTTTAGCAAAAACTCCGTCTCCTGTGTTGCCATCTATTGTGATACAAATTGAGGTAAAAGAGTAGCTACGTCAGATTTGCTGGTCTTCTATTATAGATACTTAAAATGAACAGAAATGATTTAAATAAAGTGTTATCATCTGTAGACTATCGAGTATGAAAAATCGACTTCTATATGATTCAATGCCGTCGAGCCATATATAAAAAAAAGTAGTTGTGAGTTGGAAGATCATTCGTCTTGAGTGAGAATTACCATCTGTAGATGATAGGAGTTGTGTATTTCTTTGATAGGAAATTGAAGGAAAAAAAAGTTGAAGGAGTTGGCTGGAAATATTACATTTTATGTTCATTTAAGTTCTGGTTCTTGTCAACTAACAACAGAAACTTACATGAATATTTCAAACCTTGAAATATCTCAAGCTCGATGCAAGCACACTGAAAGCTTTCGAATTTCAGACCTTATTGAAACAACTAGGTAGCTTGACTTGGTTCGAAGTACAATTTTAATTTCCAATCAAGTTTGAGTTCGAACTCAAACTCTTTCAAGTCAGGCTTGTGCATCACTATTCAAGAATGTGAATGTGTTTTTAGGTTTCCTATCTCTTCATTCATCTTAATGTTTTACATGTGATTATTTTTGCAGGCCGGATATAAAGTGAATGATCAACTGGACCACGCACGGACTTTTGGTAAAACTACCGCTAGATATTGCAGTGAAGGGTTGGCTGCCTACGTTCGGTGCGCATATTGAAGATTATGATGCATTTGCCGAGGTGCCTCGATAAAAAAGGATGTAAGTAGGTAGTTTGAATTTGATTTCCATTTGTAAAGTCTGAGAAGGCAAAAGTTAATCCATATAGAGTCAGGTCCATAAGGTGTGCAACACATGGAAAAAATTAATAGTTGTACAACCGAAATTTAGATACCGCCAAAAGTTGAGGGATGCTCAATAATCAACTCACATACATAAAGATTGGCTAGTGATCAAATGATATACAGTCCGGGACAACAAATTTAAATTTATTCAAGAATATAAAGTAGTCTCATTTTAAAAATATGGGATAGTA
The DNA here is from genome assembly GCA_032362365.1 of Zygogramma bicolorata. Lineage (NCBI taxonomy): Eukaryota > Metazoa > Arthropoda > Insecta > Coleoptera > Chrysomelidae > Zygogramma > Zygogramma bicolorata. Next base: position 580,796 of record JAVJAQ010004042.1, on the reverse strand, counting down.
AGTACTGACCAGAAATTTGATTTATCATCAAATGGTGATAAATAAAAAACATTTTTTTCGACTTGTAGGTTGAGACTTCATACTTGGGCAAAACTTCCATTTCTTAACAATGAAACAAATTACCCATTTGTTGCACCTCACTGTAGACAGAATGAAATGCTGTTGAAGAGATTATCACTATGTGGCAGGACAAAACTTGTCCACAATTTTTATACAGGGCTTTACAAAAAAAAACACTCCCCACCCTTTCGATCACTCTCAAGATTTGAAATTAGGCAATTGAAGTAACCCAATATAAGTGCACCATTATTTCAGGAAAATATTTTTTTTATAAGACGATGGGTCACACATGCTATATCACCATCTGGAAAAGTTTTGGTTGGAATTTTATTTTGAAAAGCCCTGCATGAAATTTGTGCACAAGTCCTGCCCAGACACTACTTTTTCCGCTTTTTCACAGATAGCTTTGTTCTTGGTGGTGAACTATTTGAACACTCGATCATTCATATATTTTCATGTTCGATAATAAGCAATGAAGGCACTCTATTGAATCTTTCTTGAAATCGTGATTTTGAATGGGCTCCTCATTTACTGGAATAGAATTTCCCCTTTTTCTAATACGAATTGGTAAATATTATATTCTTTCGAAAATGAAACTGAATGGCAACTGTTTCTCCAGTTTCAATTCCATACTTTTCCACCAAATTCAAACTGACACGTGCTACTTCGATTTTTTTGTTTTCGATTATCGAAACCTCTGCTCCAAACCAAACTGTCGCATTTTTTATGAATAGAATCTACTTAATGAAGTATTTCTCTTGGGTTTTCAAAATTCAAGTCTACCCAACCTTCTCAGAGTGTTCCGACTTTATTTCATTTTGTCAACAGGGCTCTATATTGATATTTTTCACTGAAATGATGTGTCTTGTATTCTGATTTATACCTATTGAGTTTCATAACTGATGAGTATCATTCATGAATACATTACTGAGTGGTAGAATTCCGAACAGAGACGAGATACCTTTTCTCTCCACTATATTCAACAAATTCGGATACATTGAACATATGTTAGATCACAAAAAAGACCTTCGATAGGCGTATCTCCTTTCGAAATCCTTGCACGGATGCCTGTCAGGTACCGTTCAATATCAGACGTGGCATTAGCCGGGAAAGTAGTTTTTTTTCAGATATCCAGAATATATCCAAATATATTGGGTTCACTTTGATCGGACCCGCCCTTTCTCGAACACGGCGATTATACTCAAAAACTTCGATATTGTGGACTGTATTTCTTCTAGATTGCTGGGTTTCAATATAATTTAACGCTAAACCAATTTCATTAAACCAATATATTCAATATCATTAACAGCGACTGAATCATAGGACACAGGTAAAAATTGGGCTCTGGCAATTGCTTCTCATGCGATTGTCAATGGAAAATTTACTTACAGAATAACAGGATATTCATTCGTCAAAAACACAAAATGCACAATGCCTCACTACTTAGTTGTTACTGATTACGGAAAATTCACTATTTTTACTGATAAATTGGAAAGTATAAACGTCGACAATTAAAAAAACCAAGATATCAATTGTCTATATATGAAAATATGCCAATTACATCAAATGAGCGCGCGCTCAGGGACGGCTCAAGTATAATTTGAAATGGAAAAAAACAATTAACAAATATCATAATAAACTTGTTGGAAGCTGTGAATCCAACACACTTGAAAGAAACGGCAGTTTCACTTTCGGAATATACCACTCGGTTTTCCATCTCTCGGCAAATAAACGAAGTATATCTTCGTTTATGATTCATTACAGCTTTTTTTATAATTGAGATTTTCTGTATTGATCTGAAAGTAGTATAGCGTTGATTGCAAGTGAAATTTGGAATTATGTTATCGTATTTTGCATTCTAGTGAATTTAATAAATTCTAGTGAAATAAATAACCTTTAGTTGAAGTATTTTGAATTTGATGAAACTGGCCTGAACCATCACTGTTTTTCTGAAATTTCTCAGTGTTCCTGTCATTTGCATTCCACAACTCAGATTTTCTAAGAGTGGCTCCCCTGGAATATCGATTCATTCAAATAACATTCATTTTCCGATTCAGTTTTGATTTGCAAATTAGTTTCCATTTTGATTCTGATTTCGTTTCGATTACAGTTTACAACTATGTCGCGCTAGTCCAAATTGTTAGTTTGATACCGTCACCGTTGTTTTCGCCTAAAATAATAATTTGAGATTAGATCATCCGTCAAACAGTTCATATTTCGATTGCGTTCTCGCAAGTTCGGCCCTCTGCTGATATCTAGGCTCCAGTTAGTAACAGTCATTTCATATGGTTGAGAAAGTTCATTCAAATTAATTTATTGGTTCTATCTAGTTCGGTCATCTGCTGATTGCAAGGATCCAGTTGGAACCAAGAATATTGTTTCGTCATTATTTCAAAGTACAAAATTCTTATGTGCACAAACCGTCCGAGGAGTCAAAATTGGTCAGATTCAAATCGAAGTATCATACATATTTTCATGTCCACCTTCAGCCATATTCACAATTCCAAAACAATTCACTCAAAACAATTTTTCAGTTATTCAAAATTTCATTTCATTAGCACCACATCGTTTGATATTCAATCCCGATTTGAATGACACTCTGTTCCAACTTTTTCCTGTGTAGTTCAATCGTATATACCGCATACGAATGTTGCAATCCGAAAACTTTCAGTCACGATCATTGCCGCGCCATGTCCTTTAAATAACGCACTTATCATAATATTGTTGAATTTTTCGATTCTGGCGCAAATCGTATATATCGTACGCAGCAATTTTATTTTGGTGATATCAATGAAATAGTTACATCATTTCGATTTTGCAAATTTTGTATGATTTTGTTACCATTTGGGATTTTTGAAATGTACAATACTTGTAGATACTGTTGATGATTATGAGTCCATATTAAAGGAAAACACATCAGTGAATGAAAATATGTAAATAAGAAGTGTGTATCAAAAATTGTCTCAAAAAGGTAGAAACGAGACATTCCCAACCCAAACGCTATTCAGATGCAATTGAATATGATTAGAGCCTACATCAATCAGTATTCTGCCGTTGTCACAATTTAATGGACATTTGATACTTCCAAACTGATTGGTATCCGAGAATCTAGCTAGAGCATAGCTAGGAAAATTTTGCACCCGAGGCATGATTTGTAAATTTGTAACTCGTAAATGACATTTATTATGCGGGTTTGAACTCAGAAAACTCTTTGCAGGAATACGCGAGGCAGACATGCAATATCTTATACAAAAACAATGACATCTTGCCAGAAGAAATATACTTCTAGAAATTTGCTTTATTTCCATGCAGAGTACGTCTAAATACCAAGCTCTCTATGTGATCGACGTATTTGCCGAATAATATTTGTTTTAGCGATTTTGTTACTGGGGCAGAATCATATTTTCTATGATATACATTTGACGGCGGAGAGTCTTGAATTACTCAAAATTTTTCGGGATATAAACTTATTCAAAAATATGAAAAAATGACTGCCTCAAGACAGGTCAGGTATACTCCTAGTATGCCGATCATATTAGTTACTGAATACTAATCTTATACGTACCTAGAATAGTTAATGGAGCAAACCATTGCAACTTGAAAGTATAATAATAATATAATATTTATAATGTTTATTCATTCATTCATCATACGATAGATAGCAGATACAATCACTATAATATAATGATAATAATTTTGCCATAGAAGTGATGAATGTAGTAAAGGAACTACAGAACATGTTCAGAAGCTTTTATGGCAAGGAAGATAAATAATGATTTACCTAGCAAGGCTTGTCTATGGGTGATTTCGACATTATTTGTTAACTTCTTCATGCCTTACTGTACTAGGTACCTAACAGTATTGCTTGGACCACACTTTTCCTTTCCTTTTATGATTGGAACCGTTCATACACAAAATGTTTAAGTAAAAGTGTCGTGTATTGATAAGCATTGTAAAAACTCCTCTGGAGTAAAAGACAAATTAAAAGGAAAATTTTGGTCTATGAACCAAACATTACATTTTTCGTTATATATTAGAGATGGCTTACACATAGAAGTGAGAATATGAAGCGACTAACAATAATTACATTTCTACAATATTATGAAACAGATTACGGTTCAGAGACATAATCCACGTCTACACTTTCTTTTCCAAGAGACCTTTCGAGTGGATTTTTTTTCAGTGCTCTGGGAATTATATTATATAGTCCATATTTCAGGCAAACACATCAGTGAATGAAAATATGTAAAAAGAAGTGTATATCAAAAATTGTCCCAAAAATGTAGAAACGAGGCATTCCCAACCCAAACGCTATTCAGATGCAATTGAATATGATTAGAGCCTACATCAATCAGTATTCTGCCGTTGTCACAATTTAATGGACATTTGATACTTCCAAACTGATTGGTATCCGAGAATCTAGCTAGAGCATAGCTAGGAAAATTTTGCACCCGAGGCATGATTTTTTATTGTAACTCGTAAATGACATTTATTATGCGGGTTTGAACTCAGAAAACTCTTTGCAGGAATACGCGAGGCAGACATGCAATATCTTATATAAAAACAATGACATCTTGCCAGAAGAAATATACTTCCAGAAATTTGCTTTATTTCCATGCAGAATACGTCTAAATACTAAGCTCTCTATGTGATCGACGTATTTGGCGAATATTCTTTGTTTTGGCGATTTTGTTACTGGGGCAGAATCATATTCTCTATGATATGCATTTAACGGCGGAGAGTCTTGAATTACCCAAAATTTTTAGGGATATAAACTTATTCAAAATATGAAAAACTGACTGCTTCAAGACAGGTCAGGTATACTCCTAGTATGCCGATCATATTAGTTACTGAATACTAATCTTATACGTACCTAGAATAGTTAATGGAGCAAACCATTGCAACTTGAAAGTTTAATAATAATATAATATTTATAATGTTTATTCATTTATTCATCATACGAAAAATAGTAGATACAATCACTATAATATAATGATAATAATTTTGCCATAGAAATGATGAATGTAGTAAAGGAACTACAGAACATGTTCAGAAGCTTTTATGGCAAGGAAGATAAATAATGATTTACCTAGCAAGGCTTGTCTATGGGTGATTTCAACATTATTTGTTAACTTCTTCATGTCTTACTGTACTAGGTACCTAACAGTATTGCTTGGACCACACTTTTCCTTTCCTTTTATGATTGGAACCGTTCATACACAAAATGTTAAAGTAAAAGTGTCGTGTATTGATAAGCATTGTAAGAACTCCTCTGGAGTAAAAGACAAATTAAAAGGAAAATTTTGGTCTATGAACCAAACATTACATTTTTCGTTATATATTAGAGATGGCTTACACATAGAAGTAAGAATATGAAGCGACTAACAATAATTACATTTCTACAACATTATGAAACAGATTACGGTTCAGAGACATAATCCACGTCTCCACTTTCTTTTCCAAGAGACCTTTCGAGTGGATTTTTTTTCAGTGCTCTGGGAATTATATTATATAGTCCATATTTTAGGCAAACACATCAGTGAATGAAAATATGTAAAAAAGAAGTGTATATCAAAAATTGACCCAAAAATGTAGAAACGAGGCATTCCTAACCCAAACGCTATTCAGATGCAATTGAATATGATTAGAACCTACATCAATCAGTATTCTGCCGTTGTCACAATTTAAGGGACATTTGATACTTCCAAACTGATTGGTATCAGAGAATCTAGCTAGAGCATAGCTAGGAAAATTTTGCACCCGAGGCATGATTTGTAAATTTGTAACTCGTAAATGACATTCATTATGCGGGTTTGAACTCAGAAAACTCTTTGCAGGAATACGCGAGGCAGACATGCAATATCTTATATAAAAACAATGACATCTTGCCAGAAGAAATATACTTCCAGAAATTTGCTTTATTTCCATGCAGAATACGTCTAAATACTAAGCTCTCTATGTGATCGACGTATTTGGCGAATATTCTTTGTTTTGGCGATTTTGTTACCGGGGCAGAATCATATTCTCTATGATATGCATTTAACGGCGGAGAGTCTTGAATTACCCAAAATTTTTAGGGATATAAACTTATTCAAAATATGAAAAACTGACTGCTTCAAGACAGGTCAGGTATACTCCTAGTATGCCGATCATATTAGTTACTGAATACTAATATTATACGTACCTAGAATAGTTAATGGAGCAAACCATTGCAACTTGAAAGTATAATAATAATATAATACTTATAATGTTTATTCATTCATTCATCATACGATAGATAGTAGATAGAATCACTATAATACAATGATAATAATTTTGCCATAGAAGTGATAAATGTAGTAAAGGAACTACAGAATATGTTCAGAAGCTTTTATGGCAAGGAAGATAAATAGGCCAAGAGCCAGGTATGTTCGGGGGTGTCCCCTCAATATAAATTCAAGTTGGCGGGACGAAGGGGGGGGGTTGAGCTTCAGCCGCCATCTTGGAAAACACGTTTTATCGAATATCTTGTGAACCGTGCATCGTAAGATAAAAACAGTACGGATCGTTTTTGTAGATAATGAAATTCTCTGCAACTTTTATTTGAAACTTTTTTTTGTATAAAAAAATTGTTCTAAAATTGTTCTGAAATTGTTCGTTTCCGTTAACCAGCTGACGAACGTCAACCCTCAGAAGTCGAAACTTGTGCGAGCAATGGATCAACGAGGCCTTACCTTTTAACGTGCGATTACCCAGCACGGTGGCCCGGCGAGGATTCGAACCCCGGCCTTCCGCTTGATAGGCAGATATGCTAACCACTACACTACCGAGACCACCTACACTACCGAGACCAAAGCATAGGTTTTTATTTATGGCGCGCCAAAATACTGCCATTTATACTGTTTCATCAACCGTTAACTATATATTTTGGACTGAGGTGGCCTTTACTTGATGGAAATCCATAGTTATTACGCTATAAGGTAGACACGATTAAATTTCCACAAAATTTATTGTCTTCGCGACATGTTTCGGTACACTGTACCTTTATCAAGCGAATGTATTTAAACACAGTGTTTAAATACATTCGCTTGATAAAGGTACAGTGTACCGAAACATGTCGCGAAGACAATAAATTTTGTGGAAATTTAATCGTGTCTACCTTATAGCGTAATAACTATATATTTAGCAATAACCATGCTGGGAAAAGTTTGGCGCGCTATAAATGAAAACCTATGCACTATACGGAAAAAAATATTAATTTTCTGGAATGTAGGTACATATCAAATATACCCCATAGTGTTTTATATTCTCCTAACACAATCACAACTCCTTGCAATCGGTAATTTGTGACTACTATATTTTTCGAATGAAAATTCACATTTTCGGTTATTAACATTCGTTTCTTATGGCATCAAGTCTGGTATACAACAAATGTTCTCCTGAAGATAAGATTAAAATTGAATTACTAACCCACCCAACTAGTTTTTGCGATGTCTTCTGTATTTTGCATATTTCGATTAACGAAATAGAAACACGTTGAGCATATGCCGATATAATGCCAATAATGATATGGAATATATATATATATATATATATATATATATACCGGGTGTATGTGGAGAGGAAAGTTCCTGCATTTCTCACTTTCTGGTCTTCAATTTCTGAAAGGAACAACCTGCATATTTTGACATTTTTGGATTTCTGAAACAGTTCTGCCGGCTATGATCAGTCTCTACTCTAAGGACGCCAAGTGATGTCAAAAACTAACAATCACAAAGTTTTAGTGACTAGTTTGATAAAAAGGACTAAACACGATGGCAAAATCACATTTGCGTATCTAACTATTATATTTCGAATGGCAAGAAAGGATATTTTGACTCCAACGGTACTAATTCTTCTACAAAGAAAATATTAGAAAACAACTCATTTACTTTTTCATAATATGCCATTCAGAGCCATGATGCATAAAATTTTTCATACCAGACACTAGAATAATGACAGTGACAAAAGCTCTATGAGCAGGCAGTAAATGTTCTTGATTTCTGTTGATTTTGACTTCAATATTTACCTTCGAAATGATATATGCTCATCGTGAAGAAGTGAATATTATTCAATATTTCAAGAATGTCCAATCCACAAGTTGAAAATCAAGAAATCTCTTGATAGGGAATGTGATCCAGGGCTAATTTAAACAGAATGGTTTGCAGAAAAGTAACATCCACCACTAAACTAATTAGATAGTTATTAATGAATCAAACCGTGAGAAAAAGTAGGCGAAGTCTTTCGTAAATAACACCCTAATTCCACGATGCAATTTGCTACTGCAATTTCTCGCGGCGATAAGTCTCTGCGAGAAATGTCATAAATTTGTCACTACTTATTGCATTGCCAATATCAAGCAATTGTACCCACAGATTAGATAAACAAGTTTAGCATACTTGTAAGGCCCGGTTTCACCAAGGACTTTATTCTGGATTATCTTGCCAACTGGAATATTCGCACGCATTTGGGAGTTGAAAAATTCCAGTTAGCAAGATAATCCAGATTGAAGTCGTTGGTGAAACCGGGACCAAGAACCAAAAAGTATTGCGCACATTCTTGTGGCGGTGGATGAATTAGGGAAAAATGACGAGCTGATGACAGATTTTCCATCTTTCGATCTTTCGATCCAATCCATAATACAAATATATCTTGCCACAAATTACACTACAGCTACAGTGCAAGGAGCAGGTTTGTCCGAAATACTCCCCTCAGCCGACTTACATTATATGACGCAGTTCAAAAAAAAGACATCATTTTCTGTAAATTTCCTGGTATTTTACGGGAAATGAGAGCATTATATAAATCTTCTTTCAATGGTGGCAACATGAAATTTAAAAATATGGGTTGAAAATTTGATTCCGAAGATATTTTTATAGTTTGTTGGTTCGACTCAATCGATCCAAGTATAGAAAATCACAGGGGTATTTCTTGGATAAAACGAGAACTTTTTCGCGCATTTTTAGATAACATGTTCCTCATCGACTATTGAATAAAAAACAGCTCATTACTCCCAGAAAATTATTTCATTGAAATGAAATCGAGAGTAAAGTATGGTTCACGTAGGCACGATTTTCCGAAAAAAAAATGCGATTAAAATGAGAAAGAGATCGATCACTGAAATATCATTGGATATTCTTCAGTTACATCCTCTTTTATTCAGACGGATTTTGCAAATTTTTTATCTACGTGAAACCAGCTTTATGCGTCAGAGTATGCAATATTCCAAAAACGCATCACATGGCAAATGAACGTCAGAGTCAGTTGACACCATCATGAGAAGTCAGCAAACCAGTGTCCTCACTTCCTGCTGAAACAATATAACCGCCATCAGCGCCTTCAATGGTTGTTGACCACATGCTTCCAAATTTTAAGACAGCTCTTACATCTCTCAATTCATTTCGGTGTTTTGTGATTGCACCTTATGTAATCAAGATAAACGCCTATATTATCACAACTAATATATAATTTCATTTATTTTTAATTATTGTTTTTGTATAAACCTAACCTAATTATATTTCAAAAAATAACACTGTCAATGTTAGGGGAATTCTTGAAACACATTCTTGAGCCGCGGTCAGACTAGACTATTAAGCAGCAGCTAAGCTTCTAACTAGCCTTGCATAAAAGAGTACAAATGTTCACAGAACAGATCCACAGAACAAGCGTTAGCTGAACTGAACTGATTGTTACAATCAGTTCCATTGTTTCGGTTCAGCTAACGCTTGTTCTGTGGTTCTGTTGTGTGAACATTTGTGTAGTTTTATGCAACGCTAGTTGAGAGCGACTGCTGAACAGCCCAGTCTGACCGCGGCTTCTGAGATGACATAATTTCCAATAGAAAACTTTTCCACAAATAGTAGTCATGCAGTGGGTACACTCGAGACTGACTATAAATCAAATCCGCACTGGCACCGGTCAGATATTATACATTCCCTTCGTAGTATTAGCCAGGGGAGTAGTTGTTTTCTGACAGGTGTCAGCCAAGAAATCAACTGCGTAGGTAGTTGAGACTGGCCTGAACGAATTATTCGAATGATGGTTTGATAAATCAAATCATCTAAATGAACAATTTGTTCAGGCCAGTCTCATTTTACCTACATAGTAGGCTACCGGACTAACACCTATCAGAAAACTACCTCCCTGGTTGTCACCACGAAGGGTGTTGTATTATATCTGACAAGTGTCAGTGCAGGATTACTCACAGAAAAAATTCCTACATATGCTCTTGGCGATACTACTGCCGGAATTCATTTTGAATTATTGGGACGGGCACACTTGCAGACTGGTTTTGGGATATTTGGCCCGCCAAGAGCATATTTAGGAATTTCTTCTTTGAGGAATACTGCACTGACACACGTCTGTTATATTCCAACGCTCTTCGTGGTATTAGCCAGGAGAGTAGTTGTTTTCTGATAGTGTTGGTCTTTTAACCAATCGTGTAGGTGAGTTAAGACTGACCTGAACAAATTGTATGTTTGGATGATTTAAGAAAAGTTTTCATCACCAAAATTCCATCACGAGTATAAACCATTTTACAACATTTTGCTTCTGAGATGTTTCTCAAGTCATTTCGACTTATTTTGTTTCATTTTACCTTATTTTTTTTTAATTCCACCTTGGGCAAAAAAATCATCATCCAATCAGATGATGAGTTTCAGAAAATAAAATGAATTCTGGAAAACTAATAACATATTCATAATTTTCAAAATCCTCAAATACCAATTTTGGCGGCCGAATGTTATCCACTGTTCAATTTCAAACCACAATCACATGGCCACTAACCAGTTTATTCAATTAGTGGCAAAATTTGGATGGATTTCAAAATTTACTTAAAACGATTGTTAAATTCTTTGGATTTATATTTATTCGGTTGATGTTTTTTTTTGCGTATTGTCATAGTACCAATGAGTTTGTCTTCGGTATTCAAATTATTGTTGCTGAAATAAAGATTTGAAAAAATGAAAGATGGCGATCTAATTGAAGTTATTTCAATTTATCCATTTTAATTCATTTCAATTTATCAATCATTAAATACCTGAAATAATCAAACATGAAGACCAACTAGCGATTGGAGCATTTCTATTGAATGTTCATCATTTTCAAAAGGAAACCGGTAATCATTCAACTCCAGAGTCGTCCCTGTCCTTTGAGCCCTCAACTTTTCCTCGGAATTTCGATTTATTGACATGCAGTACAAACCTTGGTTCTTGTTTACCTCATTCTGCTTCAAGATTTTTCGAATATTTGACTATTGAATCGATTCGTTGTAGCTGTCTAGGTAGCATTTGAAGTACCTACCTGTTGTAATTTACCTAATTGAGGAGATAATTTGTTTACGGAATTTGCCTTAGGAAAGTCAAATCAAGAACATTTCTTTGATATAAGGAATTACCGATGAGGCAAAAAATGCAAAAAATATGTGTTTCATATGTGTTTATTGATATTAGACATTGGAGCGGTCACTCTCACTGAGAAATGAATATATTTTCATCATAACTGTCGGAAATAGAAGTTTGTACAACAAAAGTGGATATGGTTTATTCTAAATCGCACGAGGACGAAGTTTGAGCACAATGTCGTAGGCGAGTGCTAAAACGTCCGAAGGCAATGTGGCCCAAATCCATTTGAGTTAATCAGTTAATTTTTTCTTCGACCAGGTAAATACTCCAGAACTCTGTTTCAAGTATCATGTTGATGATCAATTTTAAATTCAAATCATTTTTTTGAAAGGGAATAAACTTCATTAAATTCAATATTTAATTTTTGCCGGCGGCATACTCTGAAAATTCCAAAAATTAATAGTACCTGAGAAGTTATTATATTTCAATCATATGAAAAAAAGTGAAAAAAAAAGTTCTGGTGAGACTCGAACCAACGCCTAAAAAGTGGACCGTCTGAGAAGACGTACGCCTTAACCAACGGCCATGTGGTTAGGTTAGGTTAGGTCAGAAGTGAGTGGGTCTGTTCGGCCCTCCACTGCAACCAACACGGGTTTATTGTGGCTCACACCTATTCAAACTCGACCAAATACATCCAGCTTCTTAACGAAGCCGATTAGTTTGTATGGTGAATGATCTTTCAGGTCAGATGGTAAGAGTGAAACCTTGCCAAACTCTGAAAATCTGATTCGGTCCGCAGCGGGGCAGGCAGAAATTATGTGCTCTGCTGTTTCATCATTTTCCAGACAGAGACGACACAGGCTGTCTTCTGACAGTCCGATTCTCTGCATATGATGATTCAAATGACAGTGACCTGTGAGAAGGCCAGTTAGACATCGTAGTTCGTCCCTACTGTAGTCCAACAACTGTTTGGTTTCCGACTTCGAAGGGTGAATGAACGCCTTGGAATGAGCCAATCCTGGAAGATTTTGCCAGAAGTCCATAAATCTTCTCGCCATCCAGGTATTTAATGTTTGTTTGGCAAAGCCTAAGGCGATGCCAATGACAGGTTCTGGTCCGATGAAGCTGCTTGCAGCACCCTCCTTTGCATGGGAGTCAGCAGCCTCATTGCCTTCCAGGCCAGTATGGCCCGGAATCCAGACCAGAGACAATTTGTTAAGTCTTCCTGTGGGCTGTATAATTTTAGTTAATTATTAGTGAAGTGAAGTGTACCTAGTTAATAGACGGGAAAATCGAAAGATTACAATAATTATTGTTAATATCTATTTTTGCGATAAAATTTAATTTCTTTTGAAGATAATTCCCAAAAATCATTGATTTTTGAAAATGTGTTCATAATTTGGTAGACAGATCAGAATTGTGACGTTTCTGCAACAGTGTCCCTGGAAACCAAGTTTTTTGTTCTCTGTGATTAGTGGAATTCATATCCTACCTTGTCTGGGTAAGAAATGATATCCATTTAGTCGACCGGAATCGCCTACTTATCCGATTTGTAACTATAGGGAAATGAGCATATTCACGAATGGGAGTAGTGAATAGTAGGTTGTACAACGAAAGTGGAGATGGTGGCAATATTGCACGATGGCGAAGTTTGAACATGATGCGATGCCATAGGCGAGTGCTTTAACGATGTGACCAATTTCCAATCGAGTTATACAGTTTTTTTTTCGACCAGATGAACATTTCAGGTAGGAAGACTACCGCGTCCCCCAATCCCAAGGTTTAGCACCATCGCACCAAAGGGATGCGTGACAAAGGGGTGACATAGTGTGTTTTGAGCGATGCTCTCTGGACATTGCGACCCAGGGGGGACCTAGCTTCACCCCTGCAAGTGGGGCTCTGCAAGGGTGGACTTTCCTTTCCTTTGTGGGAACAAATATGACAAAAATTACCGAAACAATAAGTAAACCTTCGGAGCAGCCAAAGAAGAGGCACAAGAGTGCATCTGGACCGACGAAACCGAGTATACCTCAGCACTCAAGAAAACCAGTTCGAAGAGAAACTCGACTGGAAGTACCAGTAGCAAACATACTCGCTTTCAAGTATCGTATTGATGATCAATTTTAGATATGGAGTATTTTTCCGATATTTACGGAAAACTCAAAGGAACGCCCTCTGCTACCCAACGTTACTTAAGTTTATACTGATAGGTAGCAATAACAACGTTCATTTCCATTTTGCACAGTCAATAATATTTCAATTGAAGTTATTCAACCCAATTCAGAAGTATTCTTCGTAAATATTTTTCACCTACAGAAATTATTTTCGCCAATTGAAATTAGAAAATATTTCGCCAGACCATCATAGACTCTCGAACTATCACTAAAATGATAAATGTAATTACCAAATCATTATCAATTCGTCAGCGTATATAATGGTCATTAACAGTATTGTGTGACCACAGACAAATTGAATTATCTATTTTTTATGTTCCTGTTTTTTTCTCATCAAGTGAATTCAAGTTTGAACTCATATTTTTTGATTGAGTATATTATTCTGTTCCAGGAATGATACCCAACAAGCAGTTAAGCTAATTTCGAGTTGCGAGTCAAAATAAGCACTAAGTAATTTCGAGTTGTAATTCTATAATAAAAAAAATATATTATGCCCGCTCTACGCTTTCGTAGCTTACAGCGTTCTCTAGATAAATTCCAGAGGTATTTTCTTATTCTCAATGAGTTATATATTTCATTAGGTCATTTATTTTATCATCGACCATCTTTTCCTTAATGAAGAACTCTCAAAAGTCCTCGAAAGACTGGCTTGGGATACAATCTAGACCTTGTTACCAATCCTCTACACGATTTCCCTGGGCGGCATGGATATTTGACATTCTTGAGAGAAAAATATCTGGTCCATTGGGCATCGAGCAGGAGATTTTTCGATCATAAGTCAACCACTGCCAATTCCGTGTTCCCTGGTCTGGTTTCTACTCGTCCCATTTCTAGATAACAAAAATTTCGATTGATATGAAAGTTTATCGATTAAGTTATGATGCACCATTATATAACACCCGATAATAATATCGAATAAAGATATTATTTCTATATTTGAGTTTTCTTAATGAGCTGATCCTAATTATAGTCGTATACAAGATGACCGTAAATTTTGCTTGTTGAAGCAAGTCAAGGCATAAAAGACGAATTCCATTTCATACTGAGTTGAAATAATATCTCCATTCAGTATATGATTGCACCTATATTATTGTGATCAGAAGAAAAAGTGATGCTCTGTTTGGCTAGCCTGAAGATTGACGGATGTCCTTCAGGAGAGTCCGCCAACCATGCCACCACTATGCCCCTACCCCCCACCCCGGGGTTGACGCTCAGGATGGCGTCGTGCCATATACAAGATTTTGTCATCCCCTTTATTTTCTTCCTACGCCTGCCCCCTCAGGATTGGACCACAACCTGTTGCTGGGCACTGGAGCAAGATTCTTATCTAACTTCCTCTGGTTGAAAATCAGCCTTAAGGTCGAGCTTCAGGTGCTATTGCTTCCTTGTTGTCTGTTCTTTTTGGTCTTTGCCTGACTATACTGGGTTGTAGTGTTTGCCTGGGGACCCCGTGTACCTGTTCGGGACTGTGTGTGTGCCTGCGTGTGTTGTGGATCTTTTCTGTGTTGTGTGTGATCTGTGTGCGTGTGCTTATACTTACCAGAGTAGCTGGAAGGCGACTCTCCGTACTTATCAGAGTCGCCGTAGGTAGACTCTTGGACGGTCTCAGGTTTTGCTTGCCTGCGCTTGCCTCCCACGGGAATTTGTCGCACACGCACGGAAACAGAAAATTTTCTCGACACCTAATAAAATATGCTATTTCAATGTAAACGAATCCAAAACACTCTTGTCACCCTTCTCAGCAAAAACCTCTCTACCATGATAATGAAGTGACAAAAAATATAGGCGCTCACATTAATACTGGATGTGTTTTGCTATCGATACGTTCCTCATATTTTGAGAACTGAGTTCAGGTATAGTTGCATAACTAGGAACTTAGGAATTTTTGTGGACAGAATAAAGTTTGAGGAATTATTTTTGGCTATTTTTCTGAATAAAAAAAATATGAATCACAAGTTCTATAAAAAAAATTAAAATGATAAAAATAAAATCTTGATTCATTTCCATGTGAATAGCAGATAGAGAGTGATTGTATTTTTTTTTTATTTTGCTTTTGTCATATAAATTTTTATTTCGGAAAACCTGAAAAATAATTCCTCATAATATCAAAAACCTATCGCCTGAATTTATTTTGTCATTTCAGCAATGCCATTTTTTCTGTGAATCCCTGTCAATGCAAGAGATAGTTTGCTGATGTCTCTCAAAGTATTATTATTCATAGAATAGGAATATTTTCGGAGCCAACAATATATATATATATATATATATATATATATATATATATATATATATATATATATATATATATATATATATATATATTTGATCGGCTAGGCTTCCGCGGTCAGAAATGTGCTGGCTGGAGCTTCCGGTTGATCCGCGTCTGGAAAGATTTACTTGTCTACGTTTCGACTCCCATTTCGGAGCCATTTTCAAGACTTAGTGACCTTACGTCTAGGTCTGAGTTGTCTCACTAGCTGGCTATCATCAGTGATGATAGCCAGCTAGTGAGACAACTCAGACCTAGACGTAAGGTCACTAAGTCTTGAAAATGGCTCCGAAATGGGAGTCGAAACGTAGACAAGTAAATCTTTCCAGACGCGGATCAACCGGAAGTTCCAGCCAGCATATATATATATATATATATATATATATTATTGTTTCTACGCAAGCACTTTTTCCGTAGACCATTCGTCATTGTAATAAGTTTAGGAAAAATACATAATAGTGTTTTTGTCGGCTCAAAGAGTAAATTATTATGTAAGTTTCAAGAAGCCTGATTTGGAGACACCATTTCCAATGGCTACAACAGTGTAGTTATGCAAAAACATGAAATTGTGCCAAAAATATAAAGAATTTGCCAAATAACTAGAGATAATGAAGGTTTGCTATGGAATTATCAACAAACAATGTCCTGAAGCATAAATCAAAACCAACCTTTCTCATATTTCGACTCGTACTTCCCTTTTGAAGCCTCGGACGAAAAATGAATTTCATCTTTCAAAAACTAGATTATAGAAGAAATGAAATGTACTGAAGCAACACCCTGTTGTAATTGGTTGTTGAGATAAAGCGATTCAAAGTTGACCCCACGCCATTAAGGGCCAGTTGTACGTACTCCAGTTAACTGTGGTCAAGTGAACCGAGGTCAGTTGCCAAGCATTAGCCAATAGGATCGTTTATTGCTTGACAACTGAACCGGGTTCACTTAAACCACAGTTAACCTATCGTGTTACAACCCGCCCTAAGAGAACATGCTACTTTTCCATTTTGTCTCGTGTCACAAAGTAGAGTAGAAAAAAGGGAATTACGCTAACCAGCACTCGATACAATTTGTTATAAAGATAAAGCGATTTTAATTTTCAGAATGAGTTGCTAGACAGAATCATCTATGTTGGCATTCCACATAGTTTTCGAACTTTCATTTGATCAAAGTTCAATCCGCTCAATTTCGGAAATTGATCGTCGTAGCTAGGTCAGGTTAGCACCAGTTTGATTTTTGTTGAATCTAGTTTGTGATTTTTTTGTTTGTTTTTTATCGTCAGAGGCTCGAAAAATGAACAACGAGACAAAATGGAGAGTGTAGCATGTTTCATTGACACGCTCTGTTTCGACAACAGTTATCAAAGTGTATTCCGCATTCTCTTTTCATAGTCTAGCTTATAAAGGTAAGAATGCATTTTTCTTGTCCCAGGCTTCGAAAGTGTACTTACAGTACAAATATGAACAGTAGGTGTTTTTGACTGATATTCACCATTTTTAAGTCGACCTTTCAGCCTTCACATCTCGAAAGATAGTTCACGTTTGGGTACATATTTGTTGGTGATTCAGTAGCAATTCTTTCTCATCTCTAGTGAATTTGGCGAATACCTGATATTTGCAGACATATACTAAATTATATCACAATGAACAGATGAAGAAAAAACCTATTCCTACCGGACTTATATACGCTCTTTTCAAATCCTAAAGACTGTCCTAATAACAAAGTTGTGAATTCGAGAAATTCAATTATATGTCAAGGTGATTTTGCTGACCAGTTCTTTGTTTTTTGACAATGAATTTATTCAATGCAGAAGACAATTTGAATTCAAGTCACTCAGATTCACGGGCAAATAAAGAAGTGGGTTTCACAACAAATCTGTTAGTCGTTAATTCTGAGCACGCAAGTTTTCATCATTGCAGTCGAGTTATGTTCGAACTTGAAAGAAAATGAAATTCATGCGAAATGATGTCTCAAAATATTGTCAAGTCCGCTTAGATTCAGAGATAAACTTGGTTTCTATTTCTCAATCTCTTGTCATCGTGGTGCAAAACGTGATTTGTAAAAATATTTTTATTGTTGATCTGGGTTTTTATGCTTCTCATTATTGATAAACGATGAGAATGAAACCTTCAGTGTAAAATTGAAACTTTTTGTAGAAATCAATTTCCCTACACATAAAACTGACATTATTTGCGCTCAAGCACGTTTCGTCAACAGAGTTAACATCTTCAGGAGAACAAAATTTATACCTAATCTAAACATTAGGGTTAGTTATTTATATATTTTCTTATCAAAGTAGTGCAGGTTGGAGAATACCTACCTGTCGAATGCAAATAATATCAGTTAGATGTTAAGGTAAATAATCTTTACCAAAAGTCATAACTTCTCCTTACGGTCTACTATCCATTGGCTCTCTACAATAAGATATAATTTCTTGAGGCCAAACCGACGAGATTTAAAGAGTCTTTACTTCAGAAACCTGTACATCAAAATTCGTGTAGAGATCTTTTCAAAAGACAAAAAATGCCGTCTGTGAATGGTATTTACATTATGAAGTTATTGCGACAAAATCAACAATATGATCTGAAAATTCTTTCTGGACTTCACTCATACTCTACCAGAGATAGAAATCAGTTGGGAAGTTTTCTACGAAAGCATAGGAGGGCCACAAATGCACTTTCGAAAAATTTCGTATGATTTTGTCTTCAAGGTTCGTTCTCGTTGCAAAACAGCCTTCAATAATTCTCACGAGAATGGTTTCCCATCCCTATGTTGCTTTCCCCTGTTTGTTTCATACAAAATTAGTTGTCATTATTATTTTCCACCCAAAATACCTTTCCACACACACTAAAAACAATTCGTCAACATTTTATCCAAATCGAATGATTGGTTTATATGTACAGATAATCGGTTTCATAATTATTATTATTTATTCTTTCACTTTTTTATTGTAATATCTTCACACGAAAACCTTCCAAGAAATAAAAACATTAACTCTCAGAACTTCGTTGCAATAGGACGAACGGTATCTGAGGAGTCAGAATGTTGACGAAACTCACATATACATGACAGCATTATTTATATTTTATATCTCACAAATTAGCAGTGAATATTCTATTGTTTAGATTTCCTAGCATCAAAATAGACTCTCGATAATCATTTCCGTGACTCCCACAATTTTTTGATATTGCATTATGTACTCAAATATCGGCATGATCGTCTCATTGGGTAAATGATTAGTTAACCAAGTACTTCATTTCATAATGTAGGCAATTCAAGTTTCTCCATTTTAGCACCGACAAGTGAAAGTTATACGTCATTCAACGGTTGGGTATATGAAGTGGATTTTATATCTAGACCACAATACTTGCTGAGACCGCTAAATTCTTTGCATCATTATTCACCTTCGATGAGTACGAACCTTTGATAAATATCACTTATACTGAATATTATGAATGAAATGATCACTCGGGAATGAACGAACAGCCTTCACAATGTATTAGATTTTTATAGTCTTGTCGAAAGGATTCATTGTTCAGGAAAAACCACAAACAGTGTAACAAGTGTACTATGGTTTTGCGTTGATTCTACAGGTTTCTCAAATATTGATCCTGTATTTTGAATCGTTTCCACGTAAACGGTTGAGTTATTACTGATTATGATCCAAGCGTTTGTTCGAAAGCAAAATGTTTGAGAATAATAGATGTTCACTGATTTAAGTTCATTGCTGTAGGACCTATAGGACTTGAAATTTTTTCCGTTTCCAAAATTCACTCACAAATACTCCACTTCTTTGTTTGTTCTTGGAAAATCTGTTAAAGATCTGCCATTCATATCGATCAAAAGAACTTGTTGTGATGCACCTATTCGCAGACAGCCTGATAAAAGCATATTCCTTAGATTCATTGAAATAGAAAAACATTCAAATTAAAGCAAGAGGGAGCGTTGGCAGGAAATGGATAGCTGCATGACTTTTGTCATTTCAAACTTCGTCTGTCGAAAATCATTCATTTTCAAACACACCGAATTCTCAACCTCACCTGTTGAATATGTATAATTATTTTCCTTCAAAAAAAGTGAATGTTGTTTTGAATGAATATGCTTGGCATGTGTTTTAATATTGGACTGTGAATATATTTTTTATCGTCTGTGACATGTTCAACCATTTTAGCAACTATTCAGATACGAATAACCTCAATCACAGTGAGTAATATTTCTACTGACATTTCAATTGGAAACTTAACTAACAAACTTTGTAGCTTTTTCCCGAATATGGTAATAAACATTATCAAAATATTGTGTTATAAGAGTACACTTGCGTTCTTGCTGCTATATATATATATATATAAATATATGTATATATATATATATATATATATATATATATATATATAGAGAGAGAGAGAGAGAGAAAGAGAGAGAGAGAGAGAGAAGTTGTTGCCTTTCATGGTAATTATCCGTTAAGCGGGCTCCATCGTGAAATTAAAAAATTTTTGGTAGAACATACGTATTTCGGCCTCCTGAACAAAAAAGTCCAATAAAGTTTTTGGGGCTCGCAACTAGTTTCGGAGATACGGCCCCCCAAAGACAGGAAATCGGGGTTTTCAGGGTTGACATTTATGTTTGTTTATTTAGCCAATTCCGCTCGAAATTCATCCTTCTTTCTATCAGCACAATATACACATTCTATACCACCTTCTTCATCACTTTCCAATAGAATTATGAGCATTTTTCACAACAAAACTCTAAAAGGTAAATCGATGCGCGTTCTATTGTTTTGCTAACCTCGAATTTCTATGACGATTTACCTTTTAGAGTTTTGTTGTGAAAAAATGGAAAAATGCTCATAATTCTGTTGGAAAGTGATGAAGAAGGATATATCGAATGAGTATATTGTGCTTATAGAAAGAAAGAGGAATTTCGAGCGGAATTGGCTGAGGAACAAACATAGGCGTAAAACCCCGATTTCCTGTCTTTGGGGGGCCGTATCTCCAAAACTAGTTGCGAGCCCCAAAAACTTTATTAGACTTTTTTGTTCAGGAGGCCGAAATACGTATGTTCACCAAAAATTTTTTAATTTCACGATGGAGCCCGCTTAACGGATAATTACCCCTTTCATCTGTGAATATTCACGACGAAGAGACCAGCAATTCGACTGCATGAAACAGTGGAGGATTCCTCAAAGTAAAGTGAGGATCCATTTCTCATGGGTTTCAAATCAGTTATCTTTAAGGTCTGATTCTGCCTACACCTCAGATTGCACTGGGGTATCGAAGGGTGTTCGGTGATATTTATATCGGCGTGTTACTGAAATGGAAGTGTGGGGCGGGGTAAGATGCCTAGGAAACCCTGGTGTATCTAGTGAATCCATATTGTTTAGAATTTCTTGGCGAAAAACAATCGACGATAGAGAAAGCTTCCTAATTTTTGTACAGGCAGCGTTATATGAGCATTTTCAAAAATCTGTCAAATGTCGCTTTTGTCAGATTGACGTAACTTTAAGGTTTATTGTTGTCAATGGAACCTTTCTGAGATCATTTCTTCACTTTCAACAGTGTTTGAAAGTCTATATAAGTGGAATAAGTTTTGAAGTTATTTCAAGTACTTTTTCACGATATGTAGAAGATTTTGTATTTTGTGTGGACGGTCAGTACCTAATGTGAGTACAAAACAAATCGCCCCAAAAAAATAACATGAATGTAGCGTCGTAGCTAATTTTATTCGTTTCAGCTTGAGCGAAAGTCTTATATCGAGGAGGAAACATCTACAGCTCTTATCAATGAGAGATTGAAAACAAAGTGTTGTTTGAATAAAGGAAATATCGATGTGATACGTATTCTGAACCGTTGCATAACTGATGCAATTCCAAGGCAGTCTATCACTGTCAATACACTAGCATGTTTTTAAACGGCAACTTTGTCGTACATACGTTAACGGGCAAAGTATATTTTCTCGGAATCAAAGTTTAGTCCTACAAACTGATATGAAAACACTAAAAACTTGTAGAGGTAGCAGGTGACAGTGACAGGAGTGACAAGTTGTTAACGATAGGTTTCCACGTTACATGCACGTTTTCTGAAACGCATTTGAATGGCTGTCAATATCTCAGTAGGCAAATTATAAACAGTAGTAGAATATTAGGTTGCACATTTCTATCTAGTGAAAATTAAGCTTCATATGGTATATGACTGATCGCCAGCTACAACAGCGATCTGAAAATTATTCAGGTATAAGTAGATACACCAGGGTTTCCTAGGCATCTTAGGGCGGGGCTTCGAGTGACAACCATCACCGGACGTCTTGGTGGGGTCTCTGAACGTCGGCGTCGTCACGTTTATTCAGACAAAGTCGATTTTCGATTTCAATGGCCTCGCTGATTATCCGAGCTTGTAGTGTTTTCGCTGTGGTGATGGTCCATATTGTGTCCTTTCTCTTGATGATGTTGAGACAAGGCTTAGGATGGGTCTAACTTTCCAACAGCAAGTTGATGTTGGTATACTATACTTGTCACACGTCTGTTGATCTGGCCCGCATATTCCGTGGCAATCGAAATATGGTATTTCATATATATTCGGGGAGACATTGATAATTTTGTTATTAGGGAAACGGAGGAATGTTGAGAAATTGTTGGCGGTGAATATTGTTTTTATGTCCTGTTTTTTCCCGTAGACCGTGTGGGTGAAGGAGTTATTGGATTTTGTGATGAGGACCTCTTAGAATGGAAGGAAGTTATTGGTTTCGATTTCCTTCCATTCTGAACTTTATATTCGGCAGGAGGTCGTTGAAGTGTTCAAAAAAATTATGAATGAATTCGGAGCTTTGAGAGGGTTTGTAGTCGAACGTGACTAGGGCCTTATTTTCGAAGTCTTCCATGAAGAGGTTCACAAAGACTGGTGAGAGTGGGGAAACCATAGGGGTCGTTGTGGTCGTTCTGAGAGTTTGCCTAACGGCCGGTGTGATTTTAGATTTGGGAAGTTTTGCCCTCCTGAGAGTGGTTGCGATATCTTGTCGGGTTTTTTTAGCTATCATTTCAGGAATGTGAGTAATAGCGAAATCGATTCGGGCGATGATCACTTTCTTGAGAATGGATCCGAAATCGGAGCAGTAGCGCCGAACGCATGACTCCAGACGAGGTTCAACCCGAACTCAACCACTGTATGTAAATTATTTCTAGTATTGTTTTGATAAGTGAGTTTGGATTATACAAGAAGTTGCTCACTGATAGGATGTGATTGATTCGGAAGGAACTGTTGTAATCAATACACCAATTTTTCTGACAGATTTAAAATCTATACACTGGTACATATTTCAATAGTATTATTATTTTTTTCAGATAGTGGAAGGTTAACAACCCGAATACTATGATATCTTTCAATCTTCATGAGAATCTTCAAACGTATCTCGAAAAAACCTAGGCTGTTTGTGAACTTTCTGCTGCCGTTAGTGACGTGGTTACTGATTTTCTGTTTCGAGTTCATTCGAAGGGTTTTCTCATTCCAGCAACTATTCAAATATGTTTCACTTCATGCATTGCTTCAGTTATTCTTCTTCTGCTTCATTATTGCCATGTGCACCGAAGATTCAACTAATCCAGTAGTAAGTAATCCTGGAATAAATTCTATTTTAGAATTTTAATACATTCGTGTGTACTGTGTAACTGACAAAAGCGATTAACTAACTCGTAAATTACCGTGGCAACGTTGTAAAATTCAGTTTTTCTTGCCGGAACTAGGTTGTTTCAGTTCCAGCACAGTCCCGTCTGTCTGGGAGTCTGACGTTTTTGAAATTTGTAAAATTCAAAAAAATGACACCAGAAGCACCTGTCCATAATACAAAAAGAATGAGATCAACAAAATTCACACTCAGTGAGAAGATTGAAATTCATTTACAATACATCACCTAGTTCCGGAGTTATGGCCTTTCAAAGGGCGGAAAGAGGCATATTCCTCTTTTCGAAACTGGGTTGTTGTATAAACTAACTTTTACCTTTTCTTTCTTTATTGTGCTGGGTATTATAGAGCTATCCATTCCAGAAAAATATCCTATAGCTTTTTAATGATTTACTGTTGAATGAACCCGAAGACATATTAATAATTGAATGATGGGATCAAAACTATTGTTGCGAAAAAAAATAAAACAATTTCAGCAGTACAATTTTTAAAATTGAAATGAAAATACCGCTGAAAAACTTACATCATTTCAAAATGCTAGGTCTTCTGTCAATAATGAGAGTGAGTGCAACATAGTTTCTTTATACATCCTGAATCGTTGGAAGAATGAAAAATCGTCCATAGATTCAGAATAGTTCGATCTTTGGTGTATTCGGGAATCCTGAATCAAATTCTTTTGTGTACACGGCTATAAATGATTTTTTTTATGTTCAAGTGTGATATAGATGTCAAAAATGCATCCCGTATATTTTCTGATAAAATAGGCATAGTTATTGTCAGAACTGTTTCTAAAATATTCTGACTACTATCACCTTTGATCTCGAGTCCGGAAAAAACTCAGTGCAAAAGGAATATCATGGGGCTCATAGTTTTTCAAAATAATCAATGATTTAGCTTCTTCCCTTCATTTTCATAGTATCTTCTTCCTTAAGTCATCACTTTTCTCTAAGATGAAATGATTACATTATGATTGGTAAAGCTGTTCATGATTTCCGGACATCAAGTCAATTTTGAAGAATATATATATATATATATATATATATATATATATATATGTATTACTTCGGTTGCGAATCAATGATCTTTCACCTATTTTGCAGCTTTCTTGATTCCAACCTTGCATCAAATTTCGTAATAACCTGGCATTTGTGAATAATTAATTTTCAATATTGGACATTATAACAATTTCGGTTCAGTGGTGCTACAACTCTGAAATAACTTTATTCAAAGATGCACGATTTATTACAACAACATTGCTACGGAATATATTTTAGGAAATATATACAGTTTCAAGTTCAGATAATCGTGTCAGGTATTCCTAGCATAATTAAAAAACCATTATAAACTACCTCATTAATTGGTTGAGGATTTGAATTTCAGTTATTTCAAAGATAATTCTTTTGAATAGGAAACGTTTAGGGTCATTTACCGCCAAGAGCGTTCAACATAGCAAGGTTAAGAGATGCACAGAGTCAACAGTCCCCTATATATATATATAAAGGCTATATTACAAACCAGTTCTGATTTCTCCATATAATTATTTTATTGGTATATGTCAGTTGTTTACCACTGCTTTCTGTGTACTCCCATTTCGAAACAATTTGCCATGTACGTCATAGGATACATTAAATATTGAATTGGAATATAATATTTTATTCATTTGAAATTTGCCTAATCAACTCTAGAAAGATACTCAGATGAGCAATATTTTCGATTTGTCGGAAGATTTGTACGTGATGAGGGCTGTATTCACTATCTCAACACTTCAAAAGGATGTAATAAAAATTACCATACTACATATATATATGATGAGTTGTGTTCTCGGGTTTCATTCTGTGTTCTCTGGTTTTGATCCTCTGAAGGATGATTATCACGACGTTTCGGCAAAGTCTCATTAGCCATCTTCTAGGTTCGAATGAGAAAACAACTCATCATACTTTGTCCGTTAGAATCTTTATGCTAATATATATATATATATATATATATATATATATATATATATATATACGATAGAAGTATTAGTGTCTGTGTGATTAACAATGGAATGAAATTATAGCGGCATTCAGACAAATCATAAGAATTTGAGAAAAATTAACTTCTTCGAGCGGGATTCGAACCCACGACCTTCCGTTTTCTAGACGGATGCTCTGCCACTGAGCTATCAAAGACCCTGAGTTCTCCATCGCAAATTTCGGAAGTCATTTATCTCAAATTCTATTGTTAGTTGTTATTATTCAATCGAGAACCTTCGGCGGTTTTCGACTGACAGAGGTGTTAGTTGGGAAGGATACACATTCATTATCATATGGTCTTAGTACCCAATTGTACCTTTCAACCGAAGCGTCGTCGATGTTTATCGACTTCAGCAGGTATCAGGTGTAGATACCAACCAGATGATTTCAAGCCGGAAAATTTACACGATAGAAGTATTAGTGTCTGTGTGATTAACAATGGAATGAAATTATAGCGGCATTTGCGATGGAGAACTCAGGGTCTTTGATAGCTCAGTGGCAGAGCATCCGTCTAGAAAACGGAAGGTCGTGGGTTCGAATCCCGCTCGAAGAAGTTAATTTTTCTCAAATTCTTATGATTTGTCTGAATGCCGCTATAATTTCATTCCATTGTTAATCACACAGACACTAATACTTCTATCGTGTAAATTTTCCGGCTTGAAATCATCTGGTTGGTATCTACACCTGATACCTGCTGAAGTCGATAAACGTCGACGACGCTTCGGTTGAAAGGTACAATTGGGTACTAAGACCATATGATAATGAATGTGTATCCTTCCCAACTAACACCTCTGTCAGTCGAAAACCGCCGAAGGTTCTCGATTGAATAATAACAACTAACAATAGAATTTGAGATAAATGACTTCCGAAATTTGCGATGGAGAACTCAGGGTCTTTGATAGCTCAGTGGCAGAGCATCCGTCTAGAAAACGGAAGGTCGTGGGTTCGAATCCCGCTCGAAGAAGTTAATTTTTCTCAAATTCTTATGATTTGTCTGAATGCCGCTATAATTTCATTCCATTTATATATATATATATATATATATATATATATATATATATATATATATATAACTCAACTCAATAATAATATGTGCATTTTCTAGTGTCTATGCCGTTATTTCATTCAGAGTGATTTACTCATTTCAAAAATATTACCGTCGACTGAAACATAAATGAATGAATACTATGAGATACCGACAAAAATATTTTTGGTCAAATGTGTTACGAACTTTGGCTCTCGGATGTATTTTTTATTTTCACATTCGACCAAAAATATTTATTTCTTGCCTTCGTGTTAGTTATCAATTCCATGTCATTTACTGAGAAAATATTCAAATATATTCTAATTTTGTTTACGGGAATCGGTTATTTGAAGATTAGCAGAAAGTCCTCAACGGTGCTGTGTATTGAACAATTCGTTCCAAAACCTTCAAATTTGAACAGTACAATTTACAATTAACAAGGAAAACGTTTCTGCCGAAGAATCAAGACAAGTTCTATCATATTGAAAACTCCATTGGAATTCCTTACATTTCGATAGAATTTATTTTCCTTGTATATAGTCGATTATACACCTCAAAACTATCTTTTCAATTCGTTTCATGGGCTTCTGGTCTGAATATTCCTCTCATTTCCCACAGCATCAAAAAAATTTGAAAATATATGAAATCGTTCGCTCCTCTACTTCGTTTCCTCAACTGTGCTGCATTCACTGAAAAAACCTTGTGTAGGTTCTGGGAAGGTTTAATTTTTTCTCAAATTCCTCTCATTCCATGTGTAGAATAGACAAGACAATGCGTTCCTTCCTTTCCTAACATTGTAATGACAACAATATAATGGGTATTATCATTATTTGATATCCGATGTGTATTTTGTAATAACTATCGCTTTACACGTTTGATCTTCATTTTCATGTAAGGTCGTCATTACCGTGTCGACTTTTTCCATTTAATCAAACCGTAGAAATTATTATTGCATGTGCACTATGTGCACGATAAAACGAATCAACAACTGACGTAGTAATGGTGAATACTTTGACCTTTTCGTTAGTATTCATACGTACGGGCATCTATCAATTAGACTGTACGTTCGAAAAACAAATGATGTAACGAAAGCACATGAATGGCGTTAGCAGAGGACTGTTTTGTTAAGTCTAATAAATTTCGGTACGAGAGCATAAAAGTTACCTGTTGGTTGGGATTTTCCTGTTGTACGGCTACTCAGGCTTTTTTCAGGAGCTCCTTGGGAGCTTCCAGGTGATTGTTTCTTCTTTTCATAAGTCACAAAAAAGCCATAATCAGAAAACTTTAAATGCTTGGTTTCGCGATAAAATACTTCGAACTGAAAATTGAAATGTTGACAGATTTCTGAACATAGACGCTGTCACTGACAATATTATCATGGCGATTATATTCCCCGAAGCGAATAAGTGTTGACAAAGTTGAATCTTAATGGACTGACAGAGTTTCTAGTGATTATACTATTTTTGTCAAAGCGCATAACCTATGGAACAGATGAAAGACATTGTTTACACAGTTGAACAGTTTTTTGCACAAGCACCTTTTTTGGAATTCACATTCTTTAGTAAATAATCTCGATACATATTCTTCCTACACCGAGCTTAATCAACCGAAACTTCCACAATTTTAATAATGCTCCTCTTATGTGAATGTTTTCGATTAAACTTTGTGCACTCAGATTTCTACCTGCAAAAAATTGTTGAATATACGCGCAGAAACCTTTAAACCTGTTTCTCAGTTTTGATATACTAGCAGCAAACTTTTCGAGCTTTATCCGAAAATAGTGTTAGAGCACACTTGAACCTAGAAAAAAATCCCGATTATTCACAATAGTTTTAATCTGAGACTAGTTGTTGCATGTAGAACAAACGAAATTACCGAAAAAACTGTCAAATTAATCACTTATCTAGAAGAAATGAAATTTCGAATTCGTTCATTGAAAAAACAAATTGATAACGGAACACGTTCGCCCCATCTTTGTACGTTACGAAATAGTCGAGATGAAAATTAATGAACTTTAAAAAATTAAGGCCAGTGACTTCACGATTTTAAGTGAACTACAACATCCTCGAAACGTTCAAAATGGAGAACGAAAACAAACCTATTACTCACCACATTTTCTGAACTATGTCTCCTTCGAATACATTCATTAGTCAGAGAAAAGTGCTCTTTGACCTCATCACATGCGAATGCTCCTTTTTGTACTTGGTACGCGCCTTGAATATGGCCCGAGTCCGATCCACTGCAGCCGGTCAACTCTGTGCAGAGTCGAATACACACATCAAAAAAAATCTAGGGAACGAGCTAGTTTGCAACTGTGGAAAACGGTCCGCTTTCTCACATCTTCAGTCTCCAGGTATCTTCTTCACTATTGATCACACTGGTTTCACTCATAAAGACCTCCTCCACTCTTTGAGTTTGGTCAGCTTCAAGCATTCCAACTGCTATTTATTTGTCAAATGTTGTGGCGGCATGTTTTCAATCAGTGACTGAATGAAACTAACCAGGTTTATCGTTAATTTGTATTCCCGAAACTCAACCGAAACGAAATTCAAGAATGCGCATATTATTCGACATTACATCGACACTACAAAAAATGTTTGTTTTTTAGGTACGATTTTTCTCACGAGCAACAACTACCGTATGTTGAGATAATGGTTTTGAATAATATCTGTATGAATTTTCAGGAATATACCAGGTGTTCCTACAGAGTAACATGAATTTGAATTGTTGTTTCCCTAGACTTTTTTGATGGGTGTAGATTATGAAAAGAGTTCCACGAGTAGAAAATTTGTAGTTCGAAGAGGTAATTTTTTCATGGCATAAAGGCAAGTGTGAACAATTGTTCAATAGCACATCGGATTATAGATTGGCGAAGCTGACCGTAGGTAAGATGTGGAGAAAATTCGAAAAATCAGTGCAACTGACAATACTGCTGGGAACACAATATGGATGATACGATTCTGATTGGTTGGTTGGCTGGCGACACATTTGAATTCTTATATTTTCAAATAATTGGATTTCATGAAATCTTGAAATTGTTTTTTTTTTCATTTTACCACAGAACGCTTATGTATTAGCTGCTTCACGAATGTATTATTGAACTTTATCTGAGTCAGATAGTGCAATAAGAGTCCATTAATTCACAATTTGAATTTACCTACACAATAGGTTTTTGGACTAACAAATGTCAGAAAACAAACACCTCCTTGGCTATTATTATGAAGCTAACGATTGGTACAGTAGGGCATCATCACGCCATCTGCCCATGAATGAGGTAACAACTACAATCATATCCGAATCCCAATTCCTCGTGAGTAATAATAATTTCTCATAGCACCGACTATAAGGAAAGTAGCAAAATAGTTATCCCATACACATTTCAAAATCCTAACGAAACCTCAACCTTCAATATTTCAAATATTATGACGATTGTGAATACACATATTGTTGAATTTATTTTCACGTCCAGAAATTGTAATTGTTTCTTGTTCTGCTCAGTAGCGGGTGGACTATTGAAACACAATACTCTTAATGCCAACGTTTCGACGATTATTTCTCGCCTCTTTTAATATTGGAGCCCTGAAGAAAGCGAGAAATAGTCGCCGAAACAGAGTATTGTGTTTCAATAGTCCACCCGACCGTGAGCAAAACAAGACACATAATTTCTTGAATTAGTATTTCGCAGAGTAACTGCCTTTCAAAAAATTGTTATTTGGTTAAGATATTTCTGATGTTTGCTCCCAGTGGGCTTTGTTTCTGAAGATTGATGTTGAAAAATTTCAATAATTTGTCTTTTTGAAATAAGCAAGCAATGGTTTATTCTCGCGTTTATCAAACATTTCTATGGATCGTTCTCTGTCATATTCTCTGAATTCTCCTCAATTTTCAGCAAACATTGATTTGTAGTCGAATTTTGACTTTGAGTAGTTTGCCGAGTGGACCACTTGTTCATCGAATAAAAAATTAAGATGGATATATCATTCCATGGATAAGTATCAATGGATAAAATACTGCCAGAAAGATTAATTTCGAATGTTTCATAAAAATTCAGCGGGTATTGAAAATGCCATGAAGATAGACTTGAGGAGAGAATCTGAAGATTTGAAAACATTCAACACAGAACCCTACCTCTAGCTGAACTCAACGTTATAAACTAATTGATGCTTCTTCCTGAGTGGATACAACAGACCATAATATGAAAATCTTCGGCGATCCACAAATCAGGAAGCTGACGACATCCCAGATCAAATTGGTGATTACGATTTTAGTGAGTATAAATTATTTTTTTTCTATTCATTCCCTATTCATTTCCATTATTCTGATTTTCCCTTTTTTTTTCTTCACTCAATATTTTTCTGTACTGAACAAACTCGTTGTTGTAAATGGATTCTTTCATTGAAGATGACAATGATGTTTTTTCGAACAATTTATTCCTCTTGGCTAAAGTCCAATGGTAGAGGTCAATGTCCTCTTGAATGATAAATTCCACATGGCCAATGTCCAATATTTTTCAAAAATTAATAAAATATATCGAATATATGTTCAATTATTTGTGAAATCCTATGAAAGAATATGTTTCAGGAGTACTCTGACTCGTGTAACGTTATTCAGTTCTTCAAAACGAGCATGGTTCTGAAAATCTTTGCACTCTTCGATGTCCCAGATGAGTGGATAGATTTTGGCGAGTGAGAGAATGCCGTAGCACTGATATAAGGATATATTATTGAAATGAAGGTTAGGCCTGATATCGTGGATAGTTTTATCGGATGAGGGCCTGACTAGTGCAATCAAGAATTTGTTTGGCTGAAAAGAATTTGTCGTGATGTTTGAGTTGGAATGATTTGGGGATAACTCTGTGATCTCTGCAGGATTTGAGGAAAGTGAGATCGCAGAGTACTTTGGATGTTCAAATGAGGAGTGAAAAAAAGGTTTGATGCGTTTTAGTACTTCCTCCCCGTAGAGGCGTACTATGTGTTCGGATAATGCCATCACCACTATCACCGATTACAACCATACATTCGTTCTAGAATACCTGAACTAAGTAAAGACCCTCAAATTTACAATGAAGTAAACTGCCTTTTTCTGTCATGGAGGTGAAGAGGACCAGGAATGTATGGGAACCATCGGTTTAGAGAAAAGCAACTCATGCTGGACAATACCTGAATTAGTAATCCACCATCAATATGCAAGGCGAAGAATCGTTAAGACTCTGATTGATCTGCCCTGTAATACCAAAGAAAGTCCCGACAAGAAACTGAAGAACATAAAGGTTCTGCGCGAGAGGACTTTCAGAGGAGTCAGGAAAATTAGAAGAGAAATATAACGTCAGAGTATGTTTTTGCAGCCAACTAACGAAAACTCGACCACAGAATAAAAACACCGATACCAACACCTGCCTTCACCAGATACCATACGGGTACATAGGAGTGAACAGAAGACCATTGGAAGTGAGAAAGTATGAACACCAGAACACCACGAGAATCCATGAAATCGGAAATTGCAGAATACGTTTGAGAAAACCAATACAGCATTGAATGGTCTCAAGACGAGGAAATACACAGGATGGAACAGTGCTTCGGGGAAGAATTTAAGGAAGCTCTCTACATTTTAAACAACGATGAAGACATCCCTGCTTGAAAATCCGAAATATTAAAATATTGGGAAAGTAATTATCCAAAAGATGGACCAATTTTGGCTGTACGAAAGAGACTCTTGCGCCAATAAATCATTTTTCTTTTGAAACGAGTCAGTGCGATAAATCAGTAGCACCGCCCTCCCCCCACCATGGGTTTATTTATCATTCTCCGAATTTCTTTCTCTGACCAGGATCCATTCCAATATTCGTATTCGGATTTGAATACCTTATTTGATTCGAGTGTTTCATCTGATTATTTGACGAGTTCATACTTTTTATTGCTTTTCGATTAACTTTTGTCCATTCATTTCCAAATTTTGACAATGTATATTTAGAGCGGATATTTTTACCATTCGAAAACAAAGAGAGAATATCTTCTATCAGAATTAGAAAGAATCTTGAATGTAATACGAGAAAAAATTTCATTTTTTATAACTCACGCTACTTTGCGAGATCTCGATACGCTCCTCCCACAGAAATCGCGTTCGATTTAAAAAACTTCCACACGAATAGGTATAGTTATGCTAACGAATTATGATCCACATAGAACGAAACTGAATTCAGAACGTGGCGCTCTTCCTTTGTTTAGAAATCATAACCCTTCAAATGTAAGAGAAGAGGCACATTTCACCTCCTTTTTTTCATAATGATAACACAACCAGAATGCACACTTTCCCTTCAAACCTTCTTTCACCTTCTCCAGAGCTTTTTTCGTGAGAATTCCAACTTCTAAAGAAAATAGACTACCTGAAAAACCGTTCTTCGTACGAACCGGCTTCGAGATTGTTGTTGTTCTAAAATTGTTCTAAAATTGTTCGTTTTCGTTAACCAGCTGACGAACGTCAACCCTCAGAAGTCGAAACTTGTGCGAGCAATGGATCAACGAGGCCTTACCTTTTAACGTGCGATTACCCAGCACGGTGGCCCGGCGAGGATTCGAACCCCGGCCTTCTGCTTGATAGGCAGATATGCTAATCACTACACTACCGAGACCACTTGATTACATTATTTTACAACCGAGGTTATTTGCCAAGCAAAATTTCAATAACGATGGCAATGCACACATTTTGACCGATTTAACTTGGTTCCCTCCTGAAAACTCCATAATCAATTCAGGATAACCTCGAATGTACAGGTAGTGCATATATTCGAGGCTGGTGATTGTTAGGAAGATGAAAATTTAAATGAGACGTGGCATGGAATATTTTCATATATAATGTGATAATATTGCTGATTGCCTTGGAATTTGATCTAGGCAAAATTGGCATCGAATTCATTAAATTGATTTCAATATGAATAAACCTTATTATAATTTGTTTTGATGAACTTAGATTCCTATGAGATAATTGGCGAACTATAAAAAATTGTTTCACTTTTTATGTGTTGGAAAGCAAGATAACAATCTGGTTGTCCTGAGGAATACCATATAAGAATATTATTATTCAAAAAGTGATAATGAAAAATATACAGTGGAATAAAATGTTCCCAAGTAATACTTATTTCGTTGTCTACAAGAGCAGGTGAAACTAGAATGATACCAAGCATTCTTTCAGTATCTGGTCTTGTTAATTTTCATTATTTCTATTCAGTAAACTTGAATCATAACTTGGATGACTGATTATATATTAAGTTGCATGTTTTGTTTCACATTATACTTTTTAATGATTGATATACTCATTTCCTTTTATTATTGGTTCCTTTTCTCCTTTTTTTCAAATTTTTTACAGTGATTTATATATATATATATATATATATATATATATATATATATATATATATATATATATATATTTATAGTACAACAAGTTCTGCTTAACAAGCCAACTGGATGCCCGCTATTATACTTCGAGCCACGTTGTCATAGACCGAATGGTAGTTAAGCCGTCTTTGTAAATGATCATTCAATTGCAAGAATACCCAAACGAAATAAACTATCGGAAGAAATGTGGTGAAATGAGGAAGAAATTGGGGACGATTGAGATATTGGATACATCGTCATCTGTACCAGAGAGTACAGGGATATAACAGCGAGGTGGAAACTTACTCATGTGATAACATGTCAACCACAATTTGATGTAAGAATACGTGAATTGCAGTATTAGCATGTGCTATAACAGCCCAAGAGGTGAGGTCAGTTAATGCAACGAAAAAAAAGTCAATTCAGTAAAAATCACCTGAACATTGTGATTTATTGAAGAAAGTACTACTTTGATGTTCTGAGTTCTGATCTTTATTCGTTCAAGAGGAAATAAATACAGTATTCTATAATGGAAATTGATCGAACCAGTTCAGTTACAGGTGTTTCCTAGAGGAGAATTAAAAAAAACAAATTTCAGTGGGTCTGGGCAGTAACTTTTTGTGCGATAGGGTTGATGAAGGATGGTTGTTTTGCTGAACAAATCATTCACCATCTACACAAACATAGGTACAGGAGATTTTCGTGTTTATACCATGTTTGACACCTAGCAAAATAATCAAATAAGCTCCTGATATGGGGAAAAGGGATAACCCTTCAACAATCTTGGCATGCATCCAGGCGACATCAGTTTCTGTTCATTTTCATATCACAGAGACAAAAATATGGAAACAGGGTTCCTCAAAACTGGGCAACTTCCATGTTGGTTACTAAATTGGTTAAGAATGTCCTCGATTCTTAACTCTTCCAGCACCCTCAGCCGGATGACATTGATAAATATCGAATAAGGGGGGGGGGGATGTTCACTTTTCAAGGTGAGCGACGAACCCAAAATTACTGAAAGAATTTTCCAATAGTATTACGACAACTGATCAGAACAATTGATGTTTGTTTACTTGATCTCTTAACAAGCGAATCCAATCACATATTCGGTAAAAGCCACGCCTTCACGAGGTGTACCAATAAGAGCGTACTAAAATATTCTATTGCTTTTGCAGTGAGTCAGATGAAGACAGCTTATCAATTTGACGCATGTCACTCGAAATTTCTCAGTCTATTTTCCTATTGTTGGTATATATTGTCAGATTTCTCAGTGTACATGAAGGTGCCAAAGTTCGATCAAGGTCAAATACTTTCGGGTCAATGGTGTTAGGCTAGCGCTTCGCTTCTGTATATAGTAATTAGATATTACGTGACATCCTTTCATAAGTCTCATATTTAGAACAGATCACTAAAACTGATCAGAGGTTAGGAAAATGGATTCATCAGTTTATTGTTGCTGAACACAGAACTGACTTGTTATTCATTCTCCTAGAGAAACTCCTAAACATTGACCGAATATACAAATTTTTTTTACCAAATAACTCTGAACAATGCTCGCTTCTTTCTGATTTGTAGATGTGATAACGAACAAATTTATGACTTTTGTTGGGGTGGGGGCCAATTTGACAGAAAAGCCCAACTGCAAAGTTGAAGGACTCAAAGCTGTTGAACTTTTCAATGGTATTTTCAATTTTTGAAGTAACTCTTTACGTTTTTCGAATATAAAAACCTAGCTAAATCTCTATACCAAACGTTACCAAATTAGAGAGTCAGGAACACTGTCTGTAATGTAATGAAAAACTCGAGCAGCAACTCATTCTTCATTTTTTCATCTTGCGTTTATAATCTTTTCTTCTCTTTTATAGTACAATGATTTCGGTTTTTCATCGGTGAAACTTGTTACTAGTTTTGGGAAATGACACCCATTTCACATTTGAGGCTTCAATATCATTCACTTATCTTTAGTTCGATTGCCTTTTTTTATTTTGGTTTATTATATTTCAATCAGCTCCATTGATCAATTCAAAATATCACTTCCATAATTTCGAACGATGTCACGGAAAAGAAAGCATAAAATGAACAACTGGAAAGAATAACATGAAATTGCAAGATTTATGATTTTTTTAAATGACACTAAAGGGTTAATCTTTTCTGACCTTAAGTATCTCGACATAAGTGTTTCGTACTGTCGTACATAATAAACTATTACTATTGTATTACATTTTATGAGGGAGGTAACATTGACTTTTTATGCCTTCTCTAGCCACAATCAGTTCATATCAACAAAACATTCTGTTTCAACTGGTGAAAAAGCATGTTTTCAATCAAAAAGCTCAAATATAGCACATTCGGTTGAATCAACTTCTACGTGAGGCCATAAATAATATATGGAAATTATATTTTCAATTTGTGATTGATCATTAGCTAATTCAGTTTATTGATACTATCCGATTCTCCCATTTATGTATGAAAAGAAAAAATCAGAATGCTGTCCATCAATTCCAAATTATTTCTAGATATAGAAATATTTCTCTTACATTGATGAATGAACTTTATGAAAAACTGTCCACGATCTAATGATGGGTGGTCAAAAAAGGAATGGATTTGCGAAAAACCTGAAGTTTCAATGTGGTGTTTCCCGAAAAACTAATGGTAATAGGAAGAAAGTCCAAGTAACTTGATTTGCAAACTTCATTTTCAATATTTCTTATGAAAACTGTTTTTCTCTACAATTTCCATGAAAATATAATTTCAATTTTTTAGCTGATGGCTTTGAATATGGGGTCAAAATAGTTTTTTGTCAACCGGCAAAAAATACGTGACAAATAATCATTTATATATATATATATATATATATATATATATATATATATATATATATATATATATATATATTTATTTCTCTGTATACACTCATTTATGTTTTCGATAATTTTCTTGATTATAGGTAGATAATGTGTTATGTCTTTGATTATTCAACTTATTATTATTCTTCCAACTAATTAAGTATAATTAATACAAACTATTTTGAACTTTGTCAGTCCTCAATGTTGATTTCGAAAAAACTCGGCTCGAGGTCTGCTTGTCTGTTACTACATTTCATTTATTAGAGAAACTGGGATTGATGAAAACACAATTGCACATTATTCAAAAATCAAATAACAATGTGAATTCTCATCAGAAATGAAAGGAGGTAGGTACCTCAACTCATTGCCAAAACAGCTATGCTTGTGTGGTCATCTCGATGATTTGAAATTTATTCCGCCACTTTGATCACAAAAAACATATGAGGTGATTTCTTCTGTGAAAAATCCTGCACTACTATAACCTCCTTTGTGATCTCTCTAACCTGTCAAAAAATCGGCCGGAATTGTGAAAAGTTAATCCAGGTATTTTCGGGATCAGAAATAAGTATATTTTCACTCCAAGAAATATTCCTATGAGAATATTAATGGGACCGAACAACATAAAAGCTACCCCAGCAAAAACAGTTCATAATTATGTCAGTCAGAAGATAGAACAGGTTCGTTATTATCTAGTGCGTAGTCGCACACGTCGTTTTGAAATCGATATATTGCCGATTCGCAATAACTTCATAAAATATGATGTAATCCCGGTTTATGATTACATTCCCTAGTTATTTGCCCAGAAAGCAGTTGTTTTCTGACAGGTGTTAGCCTACCATCCTACTGTGTAGTTACTTGAAACTTGATTGGACGTGTTTTTAATTGCTTTAACGCGATGTCATATAGAATCATAGAATATATTGATTTCGAAAAAAGTAAGGCTTCTTTCATTCTATCTTTATTTGTTCAATGCATTTACGAACTATGAATGAACGTGCGCTGGTAGAAAGATATCGCATATGATATATACTATTGAAAAACGAATCGTCTTGGTATTTCATGACAAATAATCTTTTGAACAATTCGATCAGGCCAGTCCCAAACTACCTACGAAGTACCTCACCAGGGACATAGGCAGATTTCTTCACAGAAGAAAATCATTTACTTGCTCCTGGCGATACAAATGAAGGAATTGATTTTCAATTGTTGGGACGCGCACACTTACTGACCGGCTATTTTGTATTTTGTCAGTACAAGGTAGTGCCATCATCAACATAAAGTCGGTTTCCCAATAATTGAAAATCAATTCTTTCATATGTATCGCCAAAAGCCAATGCAGGATTTTCTAATGTAAGGAAACCTGTACTGGTACCGGTCGGATATAATGCAATGCCCTTCGTGGTATCAGCCAGGGGTATAGTTGTTTTCCGACAAGTGTTAGCCAAAACTTACTGTGTAGGTAGTTTGAAACTGGCCTAAAAGGATTGTTCAAAAGATGATTTGAGTTAACGCCGATCTTCAAGTATGCCCATCGACTTTATCGAATGTTATTTCATGACAAGCTGAAAAAATGTGAAGATGATTTGAAACATAAACTGACTTCTCAACGATGGATTATATCTGCTCGCTTTTTCCATAAACTGGTACTGCCTATGGTGATAGTGGGCATCGAAATACATTTTTTAATAGCTTTGTGATGATAATAATCCCAATAACTTTTTGCTTCATTTTCATTCATAGGCGGAATCAAATGAGAAATAGAAAAAATCCACGACCTTTTGTAATGGTTTTGAAGAACAAAGAGATTTTCCAAAGAGGCAACAATGGTTCTTTGTTTCGTAACAGCACGATTTGTAATTGGGATCGACGGGGTTATCAACATGGGATTTGGATTCGAGGTACAATCATCTAATTCATTGTATCTCTGTGTTCACGCGAAGAAGAAGAACCCTAATCTGTTGACAGAGATGAAGTGAACCAAGAGTAATATATACTAATTTGTTAGTTTTTGACCATCTTCATTAACCCAGTGATACCTAGAGGAAATGGTGACGAATTTTACTTCATATAACCGATTGTTCTCTATAAATTGTTCCTTAGCTCTCTAAAAAAATGAACTCGAAAGATATAAAAAGTGTTCCGTTTCAAATACTCTATGTTCCTAAGACTTATCGTGTTTGTGAAAAGTTGTTTTTCAGTGAATACCTATAAGGATAATACAGAAATCAACGAATCCTTAAGTATTTACCTTCCGTCTGGATATCCAACTGGTGAGGTATATATTTCACTGAAACAGTTTTGAATCTATTAGTAGGACATGAAACAATACAATTTATATTGTGATAATTATGATGAAGAAAATCTTTCACACTGAATTATATCTCGCTTTCATCAACAAGGGCATCATTCTTATCCAGCCTTATACAGAGACCAATCGACGTTTTGAAGGACTTCTGAAGCATGTATGTCATACGATACGATTGAAAATAGTGATTCCTGACTTGATTAAGCAACAAAAAACTTTCAATTTTTGAATCCCCATTCCTTTTTGCATAAGTGGGCAAATAATTTCAGTATTTGCCCTTTATTTATATCATAGAAAGAAATTGGAAAATGAGAATGTTGGTACACGAGGAAGATTAACGCCACTAAAACAAAAATGAAGGTATCGGCATACACAATCATTCATCTGAAGCAGGCAAAAATTTTGTGAAATTATTTCGAAATTATCGATATGTGAGCAATGTTTCTAAGACTCAAGGCTTGTGATTTGGTTTTGAATGGGGTCAGCGAGATAATTAGCATCAAAATTGGATTGTTCACAACCTTTCTTCTCCTTAATCGTTGGTCCCCTCGACTTGTAGCTTGAATCTTCAAAGGTCAACCTTTGGTAGCCATATCCATTCACCCCCTACGAACAGCGCGTACGACCTTAGCGACGTCGAAGTAACGCAACGCACAAGCAACGAGAAGAAAGGAGTGCGGGTAGGGGCAAGCCCACATACCTGACTACTCGATCAGGTGTGACGTTTCCCGAGTCTTCATTCGCAGTTGGCGCTGGCTGCACGGAGTAGCGGAAACAGATGATATCGGGCGGTGAATTACCAAAGGCTGAGCGCGTCCGCGAGTGAAGAATACCGAAAGAAGCACGAAGAAGATAAAGTAAGTCAAAGTTTCGTTGGCGGAGTGAAATTTGTGATACGCGCTTACGGTTGTTCGTCTCCGGTTGTGTTTTGTTTTATGGCAGGTTTTCGCAATGCGTGGATTTCTATTTTGAAATGCCTCGGTAGTCGATGACCGAGATTTGTTGACCACTTACTTTCGAACAATGCTTGGTTTGATTGCATCAATGGTGATTTATTCTATGGTAATTTCTGTCTGAGGACAGTAGGTGAACTTAAAATTCTATTGGTGTTACTCTTTCACTCATTTGCAGAAGAATGAACAGAAATTATATTCGCCTGTAGACCCTCCTTCTCAAGAAAAAACTTGATATGATATCACAAATTTCCATATTCCATACTTGAAAATGGTATTGTATGATGTTTTTTCATTTTCTCAATTAGGAATCAGACATCATATACCTAGTTACTGTTGGTAGAAAAGGACAAACATTATTATTTGAAACTGTTTATACAGTTGTCAAGTGATATGAGAGTTTAAACTCATATATGCCGTATTCAAGCCAATGAAACTATAAACTTTCTCTGTTTCCTTTATAATTGCTTCGATGAATTTTTTTCAAGGACTAATAGAAGGAAGGATAGTCCAAAACTGATTCATGTCAGTTATAGAATGCAGGCAAATTCAATCACTGACCGAAGAAATTGTAGAAAAGTTCATTAACAACAATCTGAAATGTGGAACAATGATTATCAGCTCATGCAATACGGTAGCATATTGTTCATTTGTATTTCACTTCCTCGAGAATAAAGAGAGGGGTCTCCATGAAGATCAAAATTATACCCTCGTTGAGCGCTCAGTTTTTCTTCCATTTCAAATTTGCCTATGAGTGAGAATACTATAAATTTTTTAGTAATGATCTCAATTCCTCGGGGTGTTTCTATGTCAAATTTCATTGGTAAGACTTCATAAGAATATATGGTTTGAAAGTTATGGAGAAAAATTTGACTTTTTCAATGGTCAGGCACTCTCAAGTATTCCTGCCGATTTTGGTGGAATGTGCCAATATTAGCAACAGTATCTTACTTTGATAAAAATTGCTTTGGAATAATAATTTCACAGTAATCCATTCGATTATATTGGCAACTTTGTTGCGTACCAGCTCATGGTAAAATCATAATTAATGATACTTGTTTCTTTAAGTTTGATAACAGCAGGTAAAGCAATTGAAAATACTGATTTTTGGTTCGTTCTCGTAAAGAGAAGTGATCTATTGCTAGCCCGTCAGCTGAGAAACAGAAATTCAAAAATTGTTCACTGATGAAATTGTTCACAAGATGCATCAAAAGTGGAAAAGAAGGTGAAGTAAACTATTTGGGAGTCAATGATGAATAATCAAAATATATCCTTAACATTTTGACAGCATTTTTCTCAAAAACGAAATAAGTTAGTCATTCGTTGAAATAAACGTACTCCATTAAGTGAATTGAAAAAATCTTAAAATCGCTCTAGGAATATATTATCAAAAAAAAAGAAGGTGAATGTAAAACTCTTTCAGTTATTTTCATAGCACTTCTGAATGAATTATTTCTTCACCGAGGGATGTAGAAAACCCCAAACGAAGACATCACTTCTAGTATTGCGTATTCAAATCTTTTCCAAGAAATGTTTTTTTCAATTCTCCATTTCTATGTTTTCAACAGTAATCTGTGTTTCAAATACTTTCAAACCAATAGTTTGAGATTCGTTAACTGATGGAGTTGGGCGATACTCGAAAATCCATCATGACCAAATTGAAAAAAAAAATACTTCATGGTGTGATTAGGAAACACCTCATTATGTACCATAATCACATACCAGCCCAGTAATCACAAAATTTCATACTTCGTCGATAGTAGAATTTCATATTCTCATTGTGAAAGACTGCTTTCCGCCCTTTTACCAATTATTAAACTGTCAGTATCAGTTTAAGAAGTAATGGTTAGTTCGAATTTTTCAGCTGTTACCACTATTGCTATTTTCGTTATTGAAGTGACGAAAGAAATGATTCTTCAGTCTCGTCCTTAGTCCGACATGGTACTTATACATTAGTTTGATGTTAATGAATTCAACTATTCAAGTTTTTTCAAGATTATTTCATGCACTTACAAAAAATATGCTCCTGGTTTTGTTGAGTTTTGCCAAATTCTTAGATATAGGTGAAATTTTTTCTCAAAAAATAATTCGATAATCATATTAGGAAAAATAAATTAAATTAAATAAATGATCTTTAATATTGACCAATGATTGAATATTTCATATATGACTAAAACTTGCGTTTCGATATTTGAAAATTTCAACATAAATGTAGCATATGGCCCTGTTCCTAGTGGTAACGAATTTTCTTATGAATTAGGTTTTCTCAGATAGGT
The DNA here is from genome assembly GCA_032362365.1 of Zygogramma bicolorata. Lineage (NCBI taxonomy): Eukaryota > Metazoa > Arthropoda > Insecta > Coleoptera > Chrysomelidae > Zygogramma > Zygogramma bicolorata. Next base: position 538,480 of record JAVJAQ010004042.1, on the reverse strand, counting down.
TTTTTCTATGGAAACGTAGGAGTACATTTATAGAATGAAAATAGATTAAATGTATCTCAGCTTTGCGTTTAGAAGGTTGATTATTCATTGAGAAATATAGGTAACTCATAATTGGAAGATCAATAAATGATTGATACCTATCTATTACTCAAAATTACTATAATTGATCTGAATAAAATGGATAATATAGATTGTGTCTGAAGAGATTACAATTATTTCTCACCAACTACAATACTTATGTCAGTTATTAGGGAAGAGAAATTGAAAAATGAACCAAGAACGGAATACCAAAATACTGTTTTCAATCATCTTTGGTACAGTTATATAAAAGTATAAGTGAATTAAAAAGTTATTATGAAAACAAAATTATACCTACTGATCGTTTATCATCATATTATAATACCTATCAAAGCCATCTGCAGCCCAACCCAAACTAACCTAACCTATTTACCATCACCAATAATTTCATACGAATTAGGTACTCGCAGCAACGGTACATATAATCGAGGAGATTTCAATTGATTATATGAAGAATTGTGGTTCGGATCCATGTCACCAGTTGGGGGATAATCCAAATAATTAGAAATTTTCAAATACCTACATTTCATTCGTCAACGATTGAAGCATTTTCGTTGGAACGAGAATATAATGTGCCATATTTCATTTGAAGTTTGAGGCGAGCGAGGATAAAAAGCTACTGTTCTCACCTACTTCAGATCTGTCAATGCCGATTACTGTTTCGGAAAATAGTATGTCAGTCATACTGTACGAATTTTCAGCTGGAAGTTCAATAAATTCACAGGTTTTTACGTCAAATTCTGATACGAATAACTATTTTTTGTAATTTCGTTATTTTCAATATTATGAATCCACAAAAAGGGTAGGTAACCGAAAAATCAACCAATTCTTTTGCATTAATTTGCTCGAAAATTGATTTTTGTTGAATTTCCAGATTTGCAGAAAATTACTTTGAGTTTTCGAATGGATCATCGAGTACGAATATATTCATACTTTTTTGGATTCAGCAGTTCCTCTCACATTTTATGGATATTCTATTCTTGCGGATAATTAGCGCGGTATTAAGAAAACTGGTGGTCCTGCGGGCCAGTTCATCTCTCATAATTTTGCGCAGTTAATTTAGGCGTTCGAAGTTGCAAAATGTTGAAGGAACAGGAATCTTTCTGAACACTTCAACGTGTCATAATGAATTCAAAGGAATTACTTTTCAAATATTTCTCAGATAATCATCAGAAAGAAGTTAATTGATTACCAAATAGATCTTGGGATGCATTTCAATCACAGAAACGTGATTGGCAGTATTTTCTCACCGTAATAAAATATTCGTATGTGAAATGAACAGTGAAATCGATAATATGTGACTATACCGTTTTTCATCTGGAATTCGAAAAGATATTGATTTGTTTACCAGTAACAAAAAACAGTCTGGTTATATAGTCTGCACAATAATTAATAGTAGCTATATACACATATACACGAATGAAATTTACGAATCACATATAATTGGACGACTAATATGTTAAACAGTGAATTTTCACAACATCAGAATAGCTTCTCGGAATTTAACATTTATAGAAATATGTTTCTTGTTTCTAAGTTTGAACAAATTTCCAGACGTGATGAATGTAATATTTTTTCATTATATTGACAAAATCGTTAAGGCTTTGGCGGCCGAGGTTTTCGGGTTTGAAGGCCGTCGTTCTTTGGGATTTCTTCCTGGCGTTTCGCTACCGCGAGTGGATAGCTTCTTCAGAGGGTCACTCATCATGATTATTATTTCGATATTCATCGGCCTCCAAACTCGATGAAAAGTAGTAATACTTCTCATTGTATTGCTGTGATCCCCTGTGAATTGGCGTGTCTTGATATCTCTTCGTTGCCATATATATTTTTTAATTTTGAGTCATTTCTTATGTTGTCAATTGTTTCACCTACTTTCTCCAATGCAGTATTGCTTTCAATATAGTCATTCAGAATTCATGTAACAGTTCAATTTGTCTATTTCCGATGAGATTGGTCGTATCAGCAAATATGAAATATCCTGCAGTTCACCAGAACATCTAGCAGATACAATATCAGGCAGAGTACTGAGCCCTGATCACTCTCTTGATACCAGCAGATGTACATATCATTCTGTCTGTTAGGTGATTTTTCGAAAGATTTTGAACAGTTTTTTCATTATTTTCATCATGTTAACTATGCCTTATGTTTTTCATTGATCAACAAACACTGTAACAAGATAACTGCTTCCAAGTGATAATTGTCAAGCTCTGTGCACGTCCCACTATACCTGTAAAAAAAAGACCTTCTGAATTTCTTGCAGAAATATTTTTATTGGTGTCAAGCAGAGCGCTCGACTAAAACAAGTCTTCATCAGTGCTTGACGAGTAATGTTTGAACCTCACTTTGACATAATGAGCCTATGAATAAGTTTTGTACATACTCAGGTAAACAATATTTATGTACCATATCATTTAATTTTTCTCTCTTTTAGCATCTTATTCACTTTCAGGTAAGCATTGATGACGACTCTTCTAGTCGAAAGTGTTCTGCTGTGATTTCAACAAATATATTCCTGTGTTTCTCCTTTCCAGTATATTTATTTTGTTTTTATTCATCTGGGCCAATATATTCGAGTGAATCAACAGTGGTACTCAACGGACTTGTTTTTTCTTGAAACCCGTAACTACTCAAAAGATTTTTATAACTTTTTCCACAATTTTGGAAAATTACCTGAGTGCAATACTGGCCTATAATCGTTTGATTTATCATTTGTTTCGATTTCATGTATTGATATTTTCTTAGAAATCACCAGTTCCGGTGGAGAACAACCAGATTCTAGAATATTGTTTACTAATATCACTACGTGATGACAGGAATCCTCATATATTGGGTAATTATATGTTGGAAAGTGACTCTTTTCCTCCAGAACTGCACATTTCTGAGGCGATACCAAATGGAAAAACATGATAAAATTAACAATTATCAGCCAATATCACTCTTGATTATATTTTCCAAAGTAGCAGAAAAAGTTCTGAAAATCGGAGTAGTAGAATTCATCAATTCATCAAAACTTGCCCTGCTGCAAAAACTCTTATTGAGCCAATTAGTGGAGAACTTGCTATCATAATAACGACCAAAATTCAAAATTGATTTAAGGAGAGATAAAGAAAGTCATATTGACATCACAAGTCAGAATTGGAAGAATTTTTCTTAGGAAGTTAAGTGAAAGTTGCAATAATTTCTTCAGCATTTCAGTAGTGTCTGAGTATTAATCGTCCATTAGATATAGCCAAGGTTAAGTAAACCATTCTATATTGATTATTTCTCAACGACATCGTTATTTGAACGTCAAACATTATTAACGTTTCTAATTGTTTGTTGATTCGAGGTAATGAATACATTTCAATGAACAGAAAAGTACGATGGGAATTTCTCGATACGTGTTGCGGAAAGTTTCAAACCAAAAATGTTTGAGATTAATGCCGTACATTCTTTTGTCTCGATAGTATTTATCACCATGGAATTATTCTTCCAGTACACGGAAATCTTCAATATGAAACTAGTATAATCTCAATCTAGCATGGCCTATTATTACATTTTCATTGCTTTTCAATTTTGGGGTTCACAGGAATTATTTCCATCCTCAGTTGGTTTCAAAACTTTGCCGTAAGATGAGAGGATCAGTTGGCGTACACGTGAAAATACATTTATCATTGGTTCTCTAAAGACAAGAAGCTGTCAGCAAATCCTTGGCAGCCAATCGCATACTTCAAGCTTCCAGCGAAGGCTTTGCTGGTGTTTAATAAACTGGAGATTGATAAACTGGTCTTGGGGCAGACGATATTACAGATGGAAAATGTTTCCCACAGTGACAAAATTAGGGAAAATTGAGCATTCCTCTCACGTGTTTGGCATATCGTCCCGTAATTTTCAAACTAGGTCGTATCTTTTTCTGAAGAGAGTATCTTACTCGATGAGATCCTCGTCTTAAAAGAAGTTAATTTTTTATTTTCTTGAAAAAGTTTTCGTTGGTAACCTGTTTGAAATGAAAACCTGCTCCTCAACCAGATCGGTTGAAAGTCAAAAAATACGTGTTTATCGATTTATACCCGATTTTTTCTCTCCCACCTTTGTTTTTCGAGGATATCTCTCACTATTCAGGTTTTTTGTTCGAATGTATAGACCAATTTCTATTAGTCTTTCTCTATTAGATGCCAAATGTTTGTATAGTACTTCGCGAACCTTTTGTCTGAATTGAGTTTCCATTACATAGGTATTCTTTTTCTTCGTATTGAAGAAATATGTGTGACAAATCTGGTGAAAGAAATTCAAGTGGAAAACTTTCTTACGTTGTTAGCCTAATAACCTTACCAGCAATTAAATTATAATTATGTATCATGATTTTATGCGAATGCTGTTTTCTTTTGGTCAAAGTCATTATGTGTCATTGTTTTCTTGACGTGAAATGAAGAATTACTCATTTCACTCGATTACAAAGATAAATGGTTTATGGTTTATGAATATGAGCAGAATTATATTGCCTCAAGCTGTTTATTCCTTTTTTTCGAATCACTATATATCAACAGAGTTCTGTTTTCATTCCATGGTATTTTTGGAGTATGAGCAAGATTTATGACCAGATGAACATTTTCTCATTTTATTACTCATCCTATCAGCTCAAATGTATTGAGGATAACTCTCTTCTCCTCTGTTTATCAGAAGTGTTCTTTTCGAATGTGTTTTGTCGTTAGTGCTCATAATATTTTCACGGGTTTCTGATGTCAATAAATACCAAACGAAATCATTCGAACGATCATGTCGACACTTCACTAGAATTGTCGTTTATTCCCTATTTTGAATTTATTGATGGAAAGGTGTAACAAATATCAGTGATTCATGAATCATTGGTAAATGCTAACTGGCTCAACCTAATACTGTTGTCGTTCGTTCCTACTTTGACTTTATTGATGAATATTTGAGTGACACATATTTATGAGTTTGTACAATTATAGCGGTAACCCTATAATGCCCTACGAACTAAATACAATACAACTGAAAAACCTGATACAGAAACTCAATTATTTCACATGTTCAGATTTAAAATTCGTGAACTCAAGCCTGGCCTAGCTTCATAGTATTTATTCTTTATGTATATATAGTCGCTGATCAACTGATTTATATGATTTCACCATTCATTTCCAAGTACGATGTTCCTACTTGAGAGTTTCGAGCCTTCGTATTCAACGTAAAAGGATTTTTCTGGTCGACGTCATAGTATACTTTCTATGTATGTCACTGCAGATTGCCGATCAATCGAATTGAAACTATTATAGGAGCAATCTGCTATGTTTCTGCAGTGGGAGCTATATTATGGAAAATGTTAATAACAGATTATCTTCACAAATACCACTGCCATCCCATTTATTCTGTTATCTTCATACGTGGTAAAATCTTTTTTTTTCACTCGGGTTCACATAATTTTTTTCCTCCCATAGTTGAATAAAAGAGCAACCTCTGATGGTGCCATCTCACAACATGTCATAATCAGAACTTGAAGTTCACACCAGCATCGAACATTGAACTATTATGTATAATTACATTGGTGAATTATAGTTTCGTGAACACTTTTTCGCAGGTCAAGGTTGAAACCTGCTCTGGTGTAAGAGTTTATCTTCCTATTTTTTTTGTTGACACCATCCTGAAATATCATTGATTTCAGAACTCTTTTGGAATTCGAGCTGAACTCATTGTTTGAATGGAAATATACAATGATAAAGTGAATGTCATGACCAATTTTCGAAATTTTCAGCAAATAAAAATAGTTTCTGGGAGAATAATCGTTGCCTTCGAAAGACGTCGTTATAAAATATATCGTTTCCACCTTTGCTGTTGCTCAGATTTTAAGCAGTTAGCAATTTTGTGATCATCTTGATAACGAGACCATTGACTCCATACTTCAACAAAAATTTCGAGGTTATTTATTCGATATGAATTGAAATGATAGAAGTAGCCGTTACAATGTGGTAGGAGATCTCCATGTTTATAGGCTTGACTCTTCTATAACCTTAAAAGACCTATGTGAGAGTTTCAAGAAGTCGGCTCCGGATATCAAATTCAGTTGCAAAGAATTGAATAAAACTGCTAAGAATTTATCCTGCATTGTTTCCTCTCTTCTGAACTTTGTCAGAGACATTAACAATCCAACCATTTGCCTAATGAAGCATGCATCAATAGATACGTTTCCGAAAGAAAATAGAAGTGATGAACATGTTCACCCAAATTTTTTACTGCGAGTACCAGGAGTTCGGTCAACTTAAAATTATCTGATGAAACTGTTGAAACATCAATTTTCCTAAGCGACTTTACAGTATGCCACCTCAATATTAGAAGTGTCAGAAATAAAATCGAGAATCTAGAAATTCTTGTTAGTTCCATCAGCTATCCAGAAGTTATATGTATCTCCAAAACTGGGTACTCCTCCGATGAAATGTAAACCCAAATCCACTACTACTTCTGCCGTTCTACATGCAAAGGCGACGGAGTTGCAATTTTTGTTAGATCATATATAAAATATGCCAGGAAAAAAATTATCTGCTCGGAAATTGTTAAGCATTGCGAATATTATCTGGGAAATATCGATCGAGAACTTAAACATAGCAGTTTGCTGCATTCATCGTTGCCCTTATGGAACAATATCAATTTTGTTAGATTATCTGATTTTTGTATGTGATGGAATAATAAAAGATAATTGTCGTGCGATATTCTCTGGTGATTCCAACTTTGATTTTAATAATTGAGATAATAGAGATTGTAAATGTCCTCAGGATATTTAGAATATTATGTTACTTTCATATGGCATGAATAGAACAATTCGTATAAACAGCAGAACTATTATTGACAATATATTTAGTACTTTTGATTCACATTCACTGAAGTCGAGGGGGATCTGTGCTGATCTCTTTGATCATTACATGCAAGCTGTGTCTATTCCGTTGACAAGTACGATTTCGATAAAAATATTTTATAGAAGATTATTTCGAGAAGAATGTATTATCTCAAAATTCAAGAAGAAATGTGTAGATCAAGTCAATTGGTCGGTCATTTACGAACCACTCGACATGAATTTCAATAATTTCCATAAAATTTTTGCTGACATTGTGATAGACTGTATTCCTCTATAATTGGTCGAACCAAAAAATTCTTCTAGAAGAAATTCGTGGATGACGTCAAAAATATAATCCAATAGCAAGTACTTGAGAGATTTATATAAACATATCAATGATCAAACGAAATGAGAATGAAAACTGCCAAAAAAATGTATTTCGAGAATAAATTACTCGATTCAGATAACATGTGAAAAAGGGCTTGGATTTTTTTTTAAATTAGACCAGCAAGAACTAGCAACAATAGCCAGTTCATTTTATTGATAAAAAAAATACAGTCTTTAATGTCATTCCCTTTTATTTTATTAATGGGATAAAGGGATTGATGCATTAATACTATATTTTGGAGTATAATTGATAAATGAGAATTTCAAGATGGCGACTGGGTGCCATCTGGGCAAAAAATTTAAATGGAAAGGAGGGTCCTGTGATACATCATTTTGAAGCTCCTAACGAATACTTTACAACCCTAGAATATGAAGAATATATCGACTTATAACTTCATACTTTAAGGAAACAAGGTGAGTTCAGTTCAGAAGATGCTGGATATGGTTGCCTCAAACGTTTCGATATAAGAACAGCCTATCCGTTATTTCACGTCGAGAATTTTCGAACACAGCGATTTCAAAGGTATCAAATCAGGCAAGCGGGTTGGCCATTCCGCAGGACCTCGATGGCCAATCCAACGACCAAGAAAACTATTATCCAAATAGTTTCTCATTTGTCCAGAATACTGTTGTGGTGTCCCATTTTGTTGGGATTTCGGTGATCAGAGGATCAACAGTAGTTTCCAGCATATTCAAATGCAGTTTCCCTGTTGAATTTTGTTCAATTGACCATTTCGGAGATAGTTCGCGTGGTACCTATATACTTGGAAAATTGAAAACTCAATGAGAGTATTTGATGTTCGTTCTCGTACTGCATTTTGGTCATTTATCATAAACAAAAAACAAACTATCGAACCTTATCGGGTAGTTTGGATTCCCATATGATAGAGAAAAATAAATATTACTAGAAATATCGATATTAATGTGTTCATATTCAAGTATTTATCAAATGTTCCGCCATTTTGTAGTAGGTGAAGATATTTACTTCATATTCTAGGCTTGTGAAGTATTCCGAGCTTCAAAATGATGTATCACAAGACCTCTTTTTCCATTTATTTTTTTCCAGGTGGCGCCCAGTCGTCATCCTGAAATTGTCATCTGTCAATTTTACTTCAAAATATAGTATTTATGCATCAATTTCATTATCCCAAATTTCAATTTTCTGAGTTGACCCGTTCGAAAAATAAAAGGCGGGGTCATTAAAGAAAAGCACTGTATGAAGAACATTCAGTCTGTGAAAAGCATCTCTCAGGATATCAGTTTTCATTTTGATAGTTAACAGTCCTCAGTTGACTCCATGTTTTTAGCTTCATGTACTCCTTCAAACGTCTGAACTTATTCTATCAGTCTCCACCGAAAATTCACACGGCTTCGACTATGTTCCATGCTCGCTTCTCAGATACGTAACTGCCTTAAACTAATGAGTGAACTAACTCCAGTGAGCCATCTCTCAAACGACTCGCTCATCGGTGGATGCTTCTCTACTTTGTTGAAACAAGCTGTCATCAAATCCATCCATGAAAAAAGTAAAATCACTGGAATATCCAATTATAGAGGTAAAGCACTTCTCTCAGTTCTTTTGAAGATTTTTGAAAAGCCCACTATCTACAATTATCAGGGTACTTGGATGTAAAGAACTATTTCATTTCTAATCAATTTGCCTTCAGGAAGGGGCTGTCAACACAGAGCGCATTCAGTTGTATAAGTGTATTATTAGTAACCTCAATCAAAACAGAAATACTACATGTGCACTGTTTGATTTCAAACGGGCATTCGATATAATTCACCTTAACTTGTTACTGCAAAAACTCCATAAATTTCTCAATGGACGGACACAAACAGTACAAGTAACATGTACATATGTACGAATATTCCTTCTCCAAAGTCGAAGAGGGTGTGCCCCAAGGTAGTTTTCTTGGACCATTTCTTCTTATATTCTTCATTAATGACATGACTGGTTCATTTTTAAGTCACTTTTTATCTCTATTTGCTGATGATACGGTTGTAGAATCTTTATCCGACAATTTCGATGATCTGAGTGTGGCCGCATCTTCTTCTGTTCAGAAAATGAAAAAGTGTTGTCCGCCCAATGGATCGGTTTTGAATAAAACCAAAACAGATTCGAGATTTTTTCGACCCGCAAAATGGATGAAAGTCTCCTAGTAGAATTTAATAACAACATTATCGAGCAAAAGCAGTTTGCTAGTTGTCTTAGAATTTTCATACATTCCCAACTCTCCTGGTCGGAACACTCTAATCATGTTCTGAGGAAATTCTCAATACATTGTTTTCGTTTCGTGGCAGCTTCGATCCGAAGTTAACATCGAGTTATAACGATTTTACTACCTCGGATATATTCATTCATATTTGAGTTACATCGTAAGTTGCTGGGGTAACTGTTCAAGAGCACGAGATATTCTCATCCTACAAAAACAAATAATTAAAAAGATGCTTTTTAAACCACGTAATTTCTCTTGTAGAACACTTCATCTAGAGTTGAATATGTTGACTTTCCCTTAAGTTTACATTTTGAATTTTATTAAATTTGTTAAAACGAATGCCACACAGTACACAGACAATGGGGAGCGACTCCAACACGAATACCACCTAATAAGTAACTACAATTTTCAGATACCTCAGCACAGATTGTCCTTGGTTAAAAATAGTCCGATTGTCATGGCATTCAAGCTTTATAACAAGTTTACTAACTACATCAAATCAATTCAGAATATCAAAACATTCGAAGCCACTCTTTCTACTCTCTGTGTGAGTACTTATCATATGAAAAGTGATAGCATTCATTAAAGTTTTTTTTTTAATATTATTCAGTATTTTTGTGATGTTTGTATATACAATATCTTCTATCGGATCTGATACTTGTTTTCTCCAGGCTTTGGAAATAAAGAATATTATTATTATTCGTTCTATTTAGAAATATTACCACCCTCAATCATACGTCACATACTCTTGTCGATCGTATTCTCCTGCTACTAAAACTCCTTTTCTGGATTAAAGCTTTGCCACAAGCTCTGGTTACGAAAATCCTTTCACATACGCCTTCCGGGGAAACATTACCCGAAACGAAATAAACTATCCAATTTTTGGGCGCTTTCCACTATTTCCATAACGGAAAACTTCCACGAAGTGGGAAAATTCTATCGAGATATCAGGAAACGTAAGAGATATTCGGAATATTCATCCCCTGATAAATTAAGGTTTCGATCGATACATTCCATTTGAAGGGGTGTGCCATTATATTTCAAAGGCAGGAAGGAACAGGAGCGAGGTTAGATGAGATGTGAGTCAATAAATCCACCGTAAAGCAATCCCAACTGACTACACGAAATGATTTTCAACTCGCTGTAGTTATCTGTTACTCCTGAACTTTGAAGTCTTCCACAGAATAATATTTTTTGTGAATGAATACTCTGATATTGAGCTTCCACGAAACCTATTCCAGATATACCTTCCATACTCCCGTCATATTGTATATCATAAGATCGATAAGTTTTATATAGCAAAAGGGAAAACATGGATGACAGTCATTTATATAATTATGGAACTCATATAGCAACCTCACCCTCAAGTCCACTGCAACGCTCAGTATTCCAAGAAGAAATCAACAAGGATATGAAATTCGCTGCAATGACCTTCTATCATTATACATTTCTCCTGCATCGAAAACTCATCTGTGCATTCAAACTTTGTTGATAAGCAACCATTGGACTTTCCCGACTCACTCGAGGAATACCTTCTGGGGAAATGTTCTGGATTTTTCCAGTTCTCAGAAAGCTTTCCATTTCGGATTCCTTTCCCGAAATGGAAAAATTTTATCAAGGAATCATAAATCGTGGCAGATAGCTTTTTCTATCTTGTTGCTGATCCGATCGATTGAGGATTGTGATAAAATATTGCCACCTTAATTGTGTGGACTCAATACATCGTATTCTTACACTACGATAACTCCTATTCTGATTTGAAACTCTCAGCAAGAGCATCAGAGGTCTCCAAACTCTTTTAGATATGCTCTCCATTTTATTTATTCCCGAACTTTGAATGAAACCTTCGATCATCAGGTTTCATGAGCTCCCCCTTCCAGATTGATTTCGCGTAGAGAAAAAATTTCATCAAGGAAACAGAAATTCGGAGGAATATCTGTCGAATTCAACTCCCAACGCATTGAGGAAGGAGCGTGCTGTCCACGCTGCAAAAGGGAGAAATATCAGAGGCAAAGTTTAGAGGCTGTTTTGAAAGGAACCTATGAAATATGGCGAAATGATATTTTCATGAGATATTTATAATGCAGGCAGAAAGGTACATTTTACGACATACTTCTTTTGATTACTTTTTGACTCCAGTTGCACCGCTTCAACTCAGCAGAGATTCAACTAAGCTTGGCTCAATCGTTAAGGAACAAGGAAGGTGATTGGCAAATCCATAGCAACAAAGCCTGGCTTAGATAAAGCACAACTAAAGAAAAGCGGTGCAACTGGCACAAATCCTATATCAACGTTTTTGACATATCAACTCCCTCAATAATCTGAAATTTCCTGCGGTAACCTGTTACTTCAAAAAATCGTATTCTCATGCCACGCAAACACTTCTTTTTTCTTCTTCTTTCTCTTCAAATATGCTCCATAAAAAAAATCCTAGACTCTCAACGAACTTCACACTCATTATGATCTGATTCAACCTCCGTATTCGAATGTTATCAGTTCATCAAGGGAACAGAAGAAAACAAAAATTCCAAATATGTTACGGTTTCGATCGATGAGTATTTTATAAAAGTTCTGTTATATTCAAGAGGTGAACCAACAGGCGCGAAAGGGAAACCGATTGTGGGAGAGCTCCAAAACTTTTGGTGAACATTGGTATGCAGTACTTCCTTCATATTATTATATGCCGTCCACGGGAAAATTCATGAACTTCGAATTAACATTGAAATATCAGGAATATTTATGAACTCTCTATCCCGGTGTGCTTCTATGGAGTAGAATAATTGCACAAAGAAAATAGAAAACGAAAGTGATATCTGGCATTTTCAGCCAATCTCATATCCCGGATGACATTGAATTCTATTATACGAATACTAGTGGCAAAATCTCCCCATTGGAGACAGCAGGAACTCAAATCCTCAATTACTGTGGTACAGAATGATGACCCGCTACTCTCATAAATCTCATTCTCCTGCTACGAAAACATTTTTCTGGGAATTCTCCTCAGACCATAGATGTACTTTCTAGTCCTCAGAAGTTTTCCAAACCAAAGGTTTCATTCCGGATGGTAGTGAAAGTATTTCATCAAGTAAACATAATCTGAAAAAGATAGGTGTCTGGCAATCCTGCCGTGTTCCTTTGAAAGATTTTCATAGGAGAGGTGAAAGGATTCTCGAAGCATGAAAAAACTTTCCCATTCTCAAAAAGCTTTTTGAGTGAGGAATTCCATGTCGCATGGGCCATCGTCTGCTTCATCTATAAGAGCGTTGTAGTTTTCAAAATACCCTCCGTATATGCTTTCCAGGAAAAAAAAATCGAATTTTTATCTACAAAGCTTTCCAGTTCGAATTGCTTTCATGTACTGAGATAATTTCATCAGGAGAACAGAAATCGTAGTAGATCTCTGAAAAATTCATCCCTTGTATTACTAAGAATCAGATCATCGGCTTCCTAAGCATACTCTTCATATTTTGAAATCATGAAGAAGATTGAGAAAAATAGTTCTAAAAGTACTTGGGAAACGGGTGAATCATTGGAAAGGTGATGTCATTTCATTTCATCATAAACATGTCTGTCATGTATGTATTGGACTATCTCTCTTTCATATAGTATTCCTCTGACACGGAAAGTCCTTCGTTAGATTGCCTCTTTGACAATTGGTATTGCAGATCCTGAATCTCTTCTCAGATATCTTTTTCGGGAGACTTATTCTGAACACAGAGTAAATCATTCGAATAGAAAATTTTTAGATGTCAGGACGTTTATTGAGACCTTACTTCTCACAATCCGGTTTGATCTCATCAATATAAACAGAAACCCACATGATATTTGAGAATTTCATGCTTATCCATACTGCTGATTCTATCAATATTGTCGAATGAAACGGCGGCTACTCGTGTTGCGAAAGGATGAAAATAAAGTTGACTAGTTCTTGTAAGAAATCGATGAACTTAGGTGTATTGTGTGTAAATGTGAATCATATTGCTTACATTAAGAGTGAGTATCTATCCATGGTGAAAATGTTTTCCAAAGTGGAATTTTCAGTCTCATTTCATACACATAAATTAGTTGAACATGGTTCAAAGAGTTGAAATCAACGCATGTTCATGTCGTTTTTTCATACATACAGATTCACTGTAATTTTCAGAGAACAGTGTGTAAATCAAAGGACAGGAGATACGAATTAACATTCATTTGAATTTTTGTTTGTGATTTTGTTTAAAAGATCCCTAAGCAAAAGAAGTTCGACAGATCTTCGAGCTCACAATCGGGTCATTTATGTAGATACTGCCGAGGGTGAAACGATTACCGACAACTCACAAGAGCAATGACCGTTGAAAATATCTATATTAAAGAGATAAGTCTCCGAGCGAAGAATCACCAATAGGATGGATTGCCTTTCTCCGAATAAAATCATCAAGCACCAATGAATGTTTTGGCCCGATACAGGAGAACTATATTCCCAGATAGGCCGTGTCTGTGCCTTCTAGACCATTGCAAGCTGACAAGGAGTGAAGTATTTCTTTGCACACAATAGAAATCCAAACTTCTGGGAAGCACCCTTGGCGATCGATCTTACATGGTTTTTCCATGAGAGATTATTTTTGCTCGTAATTCCTAGCATCGAGACACTTGGTTTTGCAGAAATAGTAACTCCTGACATCTGAATACTAGATGAAGATAAATCGACTTTCTATGAGAAAAGACATGCCTGGCTTTTCCCAGCATTCAACTCCACCAAGTTCATTTGACCCCATTCTATTATTTTCGTCAAATCATCGATGATTCCTTCGACGCTAATGCTCCACTGAAATTTTGTTTCTCGAGCTAGTATGGAAGAGAAATTAGTATGAGTACTGTCGTCCGCTGAACTGATTGAGGAACTAAATATGTTTTAACTCCAAGTAAAAATTCAGTGCTACTGAAATAGAAACCAATTGTGGGTAAAAATGATTTGAGCCTACGTTTAGAGGCAATTGGTGACAGTGTCTTTATACTGTTTGACAATCTATTATAAATACTCGTTCCAAAAAACCCAAGAGACTTTTTATATATTGTATAAATATGTTTTCGAGTTGTGAGCATATTTTTTTCCTAGTGTTATAATTATGTACTTCTGATCGTAGGTCGAGGTGTCTTATATTCTCATGGATGTATGTCAAGAGTTTCAGAATGAATATGCTTGCCACAGTTAATATTTTGTTTACTTGAAATATTTCCCTACATGACGTTCTTTAATAAAGGTTAAAAATTAACCTCAACAGTACCTTTTGTTTCACAAATATTCTGCTAATTTCAGTGGCTGACCCCCAGACAGTAATGTTACCAGATACTATGGAGTAAAATTTTGCGTAGTATACCGTTAGCAGGGATTTGGTATCTAGTTTATTCTTTAGTGATTTTATCAGGTAGTATGATTGGTTCAGTTTCTTGGATGTGAACTCTATGTGTTCTCGCCATGTGAAAAGGGAGTCAATCATTGTTCCTAAAAACTTTGTACAGGTTGTTGATCTCAGTGTCGACTTGGTTAATCATTTCATCCGGTGTCTTGCTCGATAGAATGACAGACGTATCATCTGCATAAAGGTACACATCACCATAACTTATGTTATCAGGGAGATCATTTACATAGAGCAAAAATATCAACGGGCCAAGAATACTACCCTGTGGTGTTCCTGTTAACGATACTCATCCTCTAATATGAAATATCCACCATACAGCAATTCCATTCCCAATCACTGTGGTGTGCATAGTCCGATTGACTGATATTCATAACGCATTTTCAACCTCATAGGTATGTATTTTGCTGAAGTGACCTGTTAGTCTCTCGACCGTCATATCC
This sequence comes from Zygogramma bicolorata, assembly GCA_032362365.1. Classification (NCBI taxonomy): domain Eukaryota; kingdom Metazoa; phylum Arthropoda; class Insecta; order Coleoptera; family Chrysomelidae; genus Zygogramma; species Zygogramma bicolorata. The sequence continues at coordinate 523,131 of JAVJAQ010004042.1, read as the reverse complement.
TCCTGCTACGAAAACTCCTGTGAATGGAAGCTCCAACAATAAATCTTTGCAGTCCCGAAATTGACTTCAAATATGCTCTCCAGAAGATATCTGTTACATTTAAAAAAAACATCTTCCAAATTTCATGGAAAGTTTAAGAGAGTACTCGTAGAACTTTGGTGAACAGATGAACAGTTTGAGTGATGCAGTAGTAGCAGAATTTTCAAATTTGAAACCATTATTATAAAGAAACAACAAATCACCATAGATAGCATGCAATACCGAACTGACAGCTCACGAAATATTGCCACCCTCAGTGCCATTGAAGTGAATTTTACTCTCATACCTCCTATTTTCCTACTACGAAAACTCCTTTTTGGGATTTAGGGATGAATCTGACTATGAATGAGTTACAAAACTACTCTCAAGAAGATCTCCCGAAAAAGTTTGAAATTGTCAAAGATGTTCTGATCAGGAAACAATATCTCAAATATCTTTATATCGCCGTAGTGCTGATGACCTCGTTTATCATATTCTCCTGATACGAAAACTCCTTTTATGGAATATAATCTTCGACAATAAGAAAGCGTTGGATTTCACGAACTCTCTCGAATATTTTTCCTAGGAGAAATTGTAATTAATGTTCTGATTGGGTACCAAAATACTATAGCTTCCTTCCTCACACAAGAAGCTTGAAGAAGTCGTACAGAGAAACACGTGTCGTTTTGTGAACCTTGATGATGAGAATCGTATATGAACTGTAGTATTTTGTGCTCAACATGGATGTCTTTCCAGTTGAATTCAGTTCTGATGAGGTGAAACTAGTGGCAGAATATTGTTACTTGTCACACCCATTTCGTATAGCAAACCTATATTCAATATTTGGGCCACGGAGGTTAGGTAGTCTTCGTTGAAAATCATCTTAAAGAAATCAGGGAAATATATATCTCGATTAAAATCGTTTCCACATTTGAGTATCTCTCGTGAAACAAAAGCTCAATTGACTGTTTGTGAAATATCGTCAACTTCACTGATCTTCAGATATACTCCACTGAGGACTTCTTGAGCTTTTTCCGATACCTGAGACGCTTCTTAAGGTTTCTATTCGAAATTACTTCCCCAAAGTGGGATAATTTTATCAAGGAAACATAAATGATAGTAGATACCTGGCGAATTTTTCCCACACACATGATAGAAAACAACTTCAAAAAATTGAAGAATAATGACGACAAACGTATAGTGAACTTTTTCTACAACCGCGGCATGTACTGCCTCATTGACTGTTCATGAAATATTGTATTATTAGAATGGCTTCAACCTTTCTATTTGTTACTGTTCGAAGATAGTTGGTGACATGTCTATTATATTCTCAATACACCGTTAGAAAATGGTTTCAGTCCAGCAGAGATGTTATATGGTAGGAATATAACAGACAACCTACCATTCATCGGGATTTCTATGAATAAACTAGTTAAAGCAGAAAAAAATTTCGAAAACGCTATGAAAAGTATGACAATAGACATGGTTTGAAAGAGCTGAGTCAACTTCAATTCGGCATTTTTGTATGGATCAATGATCCGAAGCGCCATTATAAGACTATGAAGGCAATTGGTCTAAGATCTTACCTAGTTCAGACCAGCAAGAGTACGATAAGGAGAAATCGATTCTATGTGATTCCTGCTCCATATATATGAATCAAATTCCGGAAAGTCTACCACCTACCTCTGGGAATTATTGGGAGAACTAGTTCCAGATATAACGCAAACGATTTCAAACATTATGCCAACGTCACCAAATCAGAGAACAGTAGACAATGAAGATTTGAATACCAGAACTGGAACGAGAACTGCGCGAGATGACAAAGAAACAAAAATTCATCACCGTATCATTCCATCACCAACCTGTTCAGATACTCATCACCCACATGACAACACGTTCTGGTAGACCAATTATTATCAAACCGTTGCGTTATCGTTTATCAAGTCTTATTAAGATGTTACCATCTTAAAGGGTATGTTATATGACAATACCTATTTTGATCGCATCGCCATGTATCAAATAAATGGCAAGAAGAGGACAAGGACAAGTTTGACTTATATTTCGTTCATCAAAAATTTTATTGATTAAAAGAACTCAACAAAAGTACAACTGATAAAACACTTAGGTACACCATCATTCATTGCTGTATACTTCATTTGTCTCTCATATGGCTCAAATAAGCTGGAAATATAGGTAGGCAGGTCACAATTTTCACAATTTTTCTGAACCATTGAATGGCAAGCCACTGGCACAGTGTGTTATAAGCCTTCGTAAGGGTCCCAGTCCCCTTCCTGCAACGCGAATTTTGACGAAGTACATCGGGCTCACTCACGAAGGCTATTGTCCAGCCCACATTTCTCTCGGAATTTATTTCCGGCCTACCCCGGAGAAATTCGAAAGACGGACAAACTAAATCTTAACTCAATCCTCGTCAAATTGCTGTAACGATCGATATGAAAGAACTTGCTTCTGTACAAGGTTGTAAGAACGTGAAGATGAAATGGTCAAGATGAAATGGTCAAGCTATACCTTTATCTCATGCTCAGGGTGATATTGAATTCCAAAATCATTTTTCACTCAGGTACACAAGCCAATAGATAAGCCTCATGCATGAGGTGACGATATTAGTTAGTAGTTTATGGCTATATGGCTCTATCCAGAACATCGTGTTAAAATGGTAGTTCTGATCATGGTTGTCTTTGTTAGAATCATGATTTCACTGCTTTTCAATTCGAAAATTATACGGGGACGGATGCAGATGGCAATAATTATCGGCTCCTCAAATATCTCAAGGGCACACGATTCTTGAATCCAGTAATCACCCACCACGTAGGCGAGGGAGTTGGCGCTGTGGATCCGCGTCCGCCTGTGGCCCTAGAGGTACCGGGTTCGCTTCCCCAACGAAGCAGATATTTTTCTCTATAAGAATTTCTCTGTCGTGTTGCCGAATGACTCCTGCCACGTTTCATGGTTGACGGGTCCGCGAATAACCATACTGCTCCTGAGTAAGGCGTAGGGAGTTAGCAACAAGCCTTATGCCGTTTAACGTGCAAGCATAAGTAATTGGGGCCCCCATATCACTACGAGTGAGACGTTGGGGGTCCACGGACGAAACCCCCATTGCTTTGCGATGGGGGGAGACAGGCCATTATGGTGCCGAAAGGAAGCCGGGGCCAATAAAGAAAGCCACACACACACACACACCACGTATTGGCTAAAATAAATATTCCATATCACAATACCGTACCCAAGCATCAACGTATACGCTAAATACTCAATTTCAGTTACTAAATAGTAATCACTCACACCCATTTTTCCTTTGACCAATTCTTCTGAAAAACCGAAAAGTGTAGTCACCCAGTATAACGGAATGTCGATGCGCTTCTCACAATCCATTGAGAAGAATATACTTCCATGATATTCCAACGAATTCTCTCGTAACTGGCAGAAGTTTGCATAACACGCAGACTAGAAAGTTGGTAACTGTTCTCAATCAAGTTATCTCGGATTTATATAATACCACGAGGATTTTTTCACACCGGCGTTTCTATAATGAATATCTCATATCGGTCTTTATAGTGATCGGCATGTTATAAATACTGAATGTTTCAACAATTGTCATATGCAAATTCTATACTACCAATGTTTCAGTCAGTTCACAATATTCTTCTGGATTTGTTAAATTTCTCAAAGCCATTAATTACACTGCTTCGAAGTGTATGAATCAATTTGTTTTTCTTGGACTCCGTGGTTTTTATATCCCTTCGAAACATTGGGAAGATAATAGATGAATGAACTTGCAAGAGCATTTTTGTGTGCAACTTCTCAACTGGTTCATACAATTCTAATAACGATGATCTACTTGAAGCAAAACATTAATAGTATTTCCGAGTTTCTTTACATGACTATTTCGATGAGAACAAAATTTCTCCAAGAGCATAATAATAGTCTTCGTGTTGAAAAATATATTTTTGTGAAGTAAGTCAATCATTGATTGTTTTCGTCAGCATTCCAGAAGATCAAGACAAACCTGTTAGTATGAATAGCCAAATAGCTCAACTTAATATCAATGAAACTTTTTTCTCTGAATAATTCAATATTTCGGAATCGTTAAGAGTCCGAAGTGTATTGAAATACTTTAAAAAAATAATTATTATTAGTATGTGTTTCAAGTTCGAGTATTCTCAGTTACAGCTTATGCAATCCATCATGGCACAGAACTAATAACGCATCTGCCCAGTAATCTATGTGAAGTATACTCATATAAAAAAACACATATTATATGTGTTTACTGTGTTGAAATTCATTCCTAGAATGTGTTTTTAATTTCGTCATGGTCTACACTCCCAGTGTGCAACTGGAAAAGTATTTGAGTTTGTGCCAAGATGGATTGGATAAGCTGTACATATCCAGATATCTGAAGTCACTCATTTTCGATCCCAGGAGTGTATTATGGGGTTGGATTATACTGTGTTCACTTTTTTCTCTCATCATATTGAACATTCCATTCTGTATGAGAACTGTCAGTGTAATAAATATTCAGAAAACGATGTTCATAGATAATAATTGATATTCCTTTGAAAATAGTGGATACGTTAATAACCGCTCACAAATCCACGATTTCGGTAATTTATTTGTTCAGTATATATTACGCCAATTCGATAACAAATATCCATAAAACAAAACACACGAAGACAAACAATGGTAAGTACCCTTTACACTGAATATACTCATATCAATTATCCTTCTCACTGGATATTGACATGCGATAGCTTCTTCAAACATGTTACCTGATAAATCACATATGGAAATAAAGTGTATGCAATTGTCACTTGTATTTTTTCAATGTACAACAATGATATTAAGTCTACGCCAGTTTTTTCCAGAATTCATAATTCTGTGAAATAATCAAAATTTGAAATCGTTTGGGGGTGGATCCATCCTCAGTTCTTTGTTGTTGGAAAAGCGAATTCAATTGCATGAATAATATTGATACATTTGTCACTGGCGTACTGGGATAAATGGGGTCGAAGGTATATTAGGGGTTGATATTAATGAAAATTGTTCAAAAATTGGGATACAATATCCTCAAAATCCCTATTATTCAGAACAATTACGAGAAAAAAACCGAACAACTCATTGAAAAAATACGGTTGAAATCGTGTTTCATTTAAATTTGCAATGGCAGAGAGGGAAATCGGCACAAATGACTGAATTATATTTTGCTTCGGCGCTTTAATTTTTTCCCGAAAATGATTCAACAAAATATATTTTTTCATTGTGAATTTTCTTTTCGCCCTCGGCACAAAGCGGTAATTTGATAATGAAAATGGGAGATATATGTTTTACTGAAAGAGTTGTCGCTTCACGAGTTATCATAACTCTTATATGTGAGAAGCACAATTTTCAATTCTCGAATAGTTTTCGAGTTTTTTCATTAATGTTTTGAATAATACAATGACATTATCTATATGAGTTTTTCATTTGCACACCAGATGAAAATTCGTCTCGAATCATGGGAACGCTCCCATGCACTCTAAATCTAATAAACCAATAGGGTGAGTTTTGCACATTTTTGTTTATTATTCGAAGTATCTCGGTGCCTCTTCAAGAAATTTCATATATAAATCACTTAAGTGAATTATTATCAGAATTATTTTGGCTGTTCATCTAGTGTGTATCTCATGCTGGAGATTATTTCATTCCTTTAATAAAATTGTCAGAGAAATTCACTATTATTATTACGATAGTAACAATTCAGATTTCTCATTGATATTACAAACAATGAGAAATACTACGTAATGCATTTACTGAACGAAATACCATACTGTCCGAGTAATTTTAATATCCACACCATTGTTCTACTGTTCAATTTTAATTATGCAAAACAGCCAGAAAAGTGTCTTTTTGTGTTGTAAGAAAATGTTTCAACAACAACAATAGAATTGGATAAGTATTGCTATCCAGAAGGTGTTATATTTGAACAAATTTTTCTATCTTTACGTCAATTCATCTTCGTGCGGGAGAAATCTATGATACATCACGCAAGTAACTTTACTTGTTATCTGTGAATATTTGACACTTCTCGATTGAAAACTCTCAATAACAGAAAGGGTTCGAAGGATGTCCTTTTTAGCTTTTCGTTTCTCTCCGAATTGATATAAGAATAAAACTCCTATGACAAGACATAAAAAACACTTTTGTCATGTATGTCATTCATACAAGTTTGAGTCATCCACGAAAGTATCTGTTCAAGATAACTTCACCACCCGTGATTCGGTAATTATAAAAGTTTTAATCATAGAGTGTCCCTTATTGGACCATTATAAAATCTAACCTCACTCATTACGGGGCATGATGTTAATATGATTCGAGATTCTTTTTCAAATCTTTGGAAATTTGGATAATTGTCTGATAAACACTTCCAATTCTCAGATATCTGTGAATGGCGCCATTTGGAATACATCCAAGAACACGAAAAATTCCAGAATAATCACTCAGATACTGCTTTTATCAAAAAAATCCCCTATTTGTTCTTCAGTTGTATGAAAAACACTGTTTGAGCTCTTACTGCCCTTTTCGATATGTCTTTTCAACGAAAATGAAACAATTCCTGGTGTGATTCCTTTGTGTTCTAGCAACTAGTAATTGGTTGTTGATACGTATGGGATTTTTTCGTACTTTGTTTCGGGTGAAACTGAAAAAATTGAGAATTTATATTGAAATTTATACAAGTGTAGAAATCTAATCTACCCCCTAATATTTATGGAACCTCTAAGCTCAGTTGATCCAGATTTGTATGGAGCTGAACAGCAAAGAATGAAAATTGATCACTCTCTGAAAGGGGACAAAATAAAAATATTCACCATGTTTTCTCTCTAATACTTCATCACTGTATTCTGGTTATCACTAGCTTTTATATTTTCATATTTATAATCATATACAGAACATCAGAATATTATTGTTTGCCACTCCTTTTTTAAAATCGTTGTGACTATTTGTTCTATGGTGCTGAGCTTTCAAGAAACAAAATCAAAAGCGATTCTCTGCATGCCCGTAAGCCGTGAGGTTTATATAAGCATTTTTTCATGAAATAATGCGAGGAATGACCCTACAAAATCAAAGTCATCACTGAAGTTATATCCTGTATATTTCTCAGCCAGGCATCATTACTTCAAGGCGAAGTGTGCTTTAATGATTTGGGAATGAAAAGTGGATTTACTCAACCCTTCATTTCAGAGCAATTATAGCTCTCAGCACTACTTTATATAATAATTCCACCATTTATTCAGCTACGCATGTTTTTATAAATTACGACATTCGAAATGGAAACCGACACATCGAATGAAAATGACAATATTATTGTGTAAAACAATTCTATCGTATTTGCATATGACATGATGAATTGCATAATTTGAAGTTATTATATTAAACATTATTTCCTGCTGTGGTTCATGAAAAGGAAGCTACTTTCTAAGTGTAATGATAGAAGCTGTTGCGTGTCATTGTTTGATATAATATTAATATCTATGATTCACAATTTTTGCCAAGTGAAATTAAAAAAAATAGCAGATTTTCAATATTCTTGATACACCTGAAGGAGTTCATATCTGATACTAGACTGGAATTTCAACTAGTTCAAGAATGTATACGAAAACTGTTTTCGAATTCTCTTGGTCATATTCTTGGAAGATTTGCGAAAAAAAATTGTAGTATAAAATGAATAAAATAAAATTCAAATCAAATAGTCTTCAAGACAACTGAAAGATTATGTTTATTGAATTATATATATGATGTAACAATAAAGGTTGAACGTTCAGTGTAATTTAAGGTGTCTTTCATTGAGCAATTCTGAAGAATCACCAACCAATAATTATGATTTGAATTTTACAGAATCAACGATTCCAGCGCGACCTACTGGACGGGACTCAGAAGAATTTAGGGTTTTTGTTACTTGGTGAACAGTGATTTTTTCGTGCTTGTTTATAACTTGATGAGCACCCGGTTTTGAAAAATAAGTGCACCAACTGTGTTATAGAAGTGTTTTCGGCTCATCAACAGTAAAAATGAAAGGGAGGGAGAAGATTTGTGCCAAATTGTCCAGTGCATTCCTGAGAAAGTGGTGTAAGTATAATTATTTCGTTTTTAGTTTAGGCACGCTAGTTGTCCAATAATTTTCAAATTTCAATTCGTTCATTATACTAATGATGTCAGACATCTTTCATATGATACAAAACAATTATATGCGAATGCAAAAATCCAAAGTGTTCGAACTTAGAAGATATAGTAGATTGCAAGAAGGGGCTTTAGTATCACTGTATCCTGAACAATTTAGATTCCCTCGAATTTTTGTATCGGGGGTCGGTATGGTTTTCGTTCTACAAATAAGTGCGATCTGAGGTACTGAATTGGAATTTGATAACCACAAATTGTTGTCTTCTGATATATGTCTGCATGGCATATCTGATACAGTTATGGAAGGAATTCTATAAGTCACATCAATTCATGAATGAAATAAATCATATCGATTCGCAACCATCAAAGATTCCTCCTGCTTATCAATTTGAAGGAATCCTGTAAGATGTTCCGCAGTTCTCCTGCTCAAAACAGGATATCACGAAAATTTCACTCATCGGGTCAGCCGCAATGGAAATTATATTGAAAGATAATATTCCAGAGAAACGGCGGTTATATAAAATAATTCAGTGATATATCTACATCCGCCAGTGATCGAAGTGACCAATGAATAATAAGAATGTGAATAAGCGTTCACAAACAGTAACAACTCCTACCGCAATGCTCTTGGCTGTGTTGGTGAGAAGATGATCGAGAAAAGTCCAGTCGGGTGGTATTTTAAGCTCGATACTTCGTTCGTCTACGGTGATTTTTGTTGGAATCGCTGGAGAAGATGTAAGATAATTCTAATCCATCATCGTGCTTGGTTTCCTGGCAGTTGGGAAATAAACGTTTATAGGAAAAAAACGAACGTTGACATTTTTTTCGAAAAAATATTTTGATGAACGTTGAGATATCCGTATTCGATGATTCAAATATTAATTCTTCATTTTCATTTGATATAATTGATGAAAAGCGTAAAGTCATGAAATGAAGAACAATTGTCCGATTATTTATGAATGATTTTTCCATATCGAACAACAATTCAGTTCATTTAACTCAAGAGTCACCTTAGTTTTCGGAAAAATTACAGCTGAGTGAAAAAAAAAATCAATTCAGTCAGATAATATGAATGATTCATAATCAAATAATTGGATATACATGTTTGAACCTTATTATGTATCAGTAAAATATAGTATCAATGCCAAAAATTATATTACAATTCAGTTAATCCTGTTGGATGAACTAAATATTCGAATAATGAAATATTTGGATCTCATCATATGTGTTAAAAAATTGTGGTGGGTGTGCAAAAAATTTCTTCTTTCCTTCGTTATGAACATTGTTGCACCTACGTCTTAATTGACAATTTCGAGTATGCCACAACAAAAGAAATGCGAGATCGAGGTTTCGTCATCTACTTTGTGAAACATTAAATATTCCGAAAAGTATTAATCAATAAAATCGGTTTTGATGATCAATTCGAATTACTCGAGCAAAAATGCAATTGTTCGTTCCTTTTTTTCGTGTTATTCAAGCTCTGTCTTTTTGGGAATGAACTCTTGTATAACTTATTTTTGTTTCAATTAGTTTCACTTACATTTCTGTTTTCATTGAAATTATGCATCGAAAATGAAAGACACGGGCTAGTTAGACAGCATTCCTTATGATATTTTCGAGCTGTCCTAACAAAAATAACCAAAGAAGACCGTGGTATCCATGATTCAACAGATTTTGAGCTACATCGACTGGTCTATGTAACAAGTATAGATACATGTACACATTGTTCATGTTTCGTCATTTCTTCCACAATCAGTACCTATGAACTAGCGTTTTTAAACCGAAATTAATCATGAATAATTCTGAGAAGAAAAACATACATCTTTCGTTATGACTTATCTGATTATGGTCTTGATACTCGACGAATTTATGATTGAGTGTGCAATGGGTGATGATTCATGACAGACTTGGGGTGGCTCGATATAGTAGTTTATCTAGCAAGTGTGGAAAGTGATGCTTTTCCGCACGCTATTGCAGGCCAGCAAACGCGTGCGGAAAAGTCACCTTACGCCCGTGTTAGGTACACTATTTTTTCTACTAGCATGCGGAAAAAACTCAAAATTTAACATAAAGAAACATCTATTATTGAATACATATCAAATTAATTATCATTGATATCAATATTGAAAGGGCAATTTGTTGTATATTGCAAATTGATTGCAGAGGCTACAATGTTTTCCAATTAAGTCAGATTTCGGTTTTCCACAGCTTTGTCAACAACTTGGCTGGAAGAGGTTATAAAATTGGTTTTGACCAGGTAGTGTTTTGACTGACAGATTTATTTTTTTTTTGTTGCTACAGCAAAAAGTGGTATTTTCCATATGCTAATAGAAAAAATAAGCTTCAGACTTCTTTATGAGTTTGCTAATGCGATAAAAGCAGCTGTTTTTGCTGGGGTAAAATTTGGTATCAATTTGGAAATGAGTTATTCATTTTATTAATATATAAGTGTTCCATGAAACATAAAATATACAAAGATATACAGAAAATCTTTTGCTTCAAGACAAGAGTGTGACATACAATTTTATATACCAACAACTTATCATCAGTATCAAAATTTGACAAATTTCAAAACAAATTGTTTTCTTGATGTTTCCATGAATATTGAATCGTATAAGTCGTTCGCATGCGTATCCATTGTTTTTCTACTCTCATTATATATAATGGCTATGATATGTTTATAACCCCTGTCGTACTGCGATTCATCATATAACGATCAATCATTCAGATACAGGTCCGATTTCAACGTTGATATTACTCAGTTGATGTTAGTATCTCGCACAGCGGGATGAGTGATCACTGGCTCCGAGAATCGTGAGTCCTGAGCAACGCGTAGCAGCAACTTTTAGCGAGAGGTACAGCTGACATAGGCTCTCTCTCTCGCACCTCAAGCAACGCATAGTGCTGTTCACCCGACTTATATGGAAGTATATAATCTTCTGGTAGGCAAATATAACATCAAATTGAAATGGCTTTTTGGGATTATATGTCTGTGAATGTCTATATTAGTCTCCCAGAATGTCAGCCCCAAGGACATCATTTTTTAACTATCCGAAAAATATTTTTCTATCAGTTTGGTTAATTAACATTAAGCCCGGTCTGGCTTTTTCATTCAACAATTCCCCAAATATTCAACGTGAAAATATTTGAATTTCGAAGTGCCTCACAAAAATTTTTCAATTGAAAAATTTCTCCTATAAAAAATAAAGGGTTGGTAGGAGGCCGCTACCTTCCAGCCAGACCCCGACTGGCTTGGGGGTTTTTCATTTACAATTACAACAATTTTTTTAGTGCCTCAAGAACCTACTTGAAATCGTTCTCCAGCACTCAGACTATTAGAGAGTGCCTCTCGTGCAAAATAAGAGATTCAAGAACGTCACCTCAATTTTTTTTATTAATGCATTTCTTGGTCACTAATGAAATATTTCATGGTTGTCTTCCATTAGGTAGGTAGCTATTGATTATTATTGACAAACCATCCGATACCACCCAAATCCATTCTCTTACATATGGATACTTGTGTTTTATTTTATATTAATCTTGACGTATTATAGTTCAAGTTATGACAAGGTCAACTGGCTCCATCATTATAATACCGGAATATTCCTTGAATTTGGAATGAAAGGTTCATCAACCGTTAAATTCGGTCATTCTAATGGATAGAACTTAATTTGAAACCACATTTTCGTTCACAAGAATTTTCAATCAATTCTACCAATTCCTTAAGCTTTATCATTATTATTAGTCGTAACCAGGATACAGATTAATAAGCATCGACCAACTGTATCTTGACGGTCAATGCGAATAAAAATTCGAAAATAATTGTTTTTATGAATATTGGAGATAAACAAAAAGCAAATATATTTGCAAATATGTTTGCTGAAAATTCTACTCTAGACTCAACGGGAAAAGATCCCCGAATATAACGCCTGTCGACAGTCATATTCCTGAGGTAATTTTTCATCAACAAAATATTAGAAATATTCTAATGGACCTGAAGACGAATAAAGCTTGCGGATCTGATGGAATCCCAGCAATTGTTCTAGAAGCATGTGCCCCCGAATTGATACCAGTATGTCGCGAATTATTCAACCTTTCATATACCTTTTTTTTTTTTCCTAAGTTCTGGAGGACACGAAGAGTTCAGCCAGTTCCGGAAGAAAACTTTACCTTGTAATTATAGACCAATTGCATTGCTTTCTATCATTTCCAAAGTCATGGAAAAAGCAATGAACATGAAGCTTATCAAATATCTAGAGACATCAGGAATAATTGATGATCGACAATACGGATTTCGCCATCGAAGATCAACCAGTGACTTATTGGCACCGAAACATTCATTGAGGCTTCCCGATCCTATTCAGAGAAAGGCAATCCGTCTTGTTGGTGATTCTTCGCTCACAGACTCGCTCACTTCATTGGAACATCGTAGAAGTGTTCGAGACTTGTCTCTCTTCTATAGATATTTTCACGGTCGGTGCTCTTCTGAATTGTAATCAATCCTTCCACCCTTGGCAATATCTACACAGATGACAGAGTACAGCATTTCCACCCCCTTTGTTGTGAATTTAAAAATATGTCGAACCTCACTTGCCTAGGGATCCTTTTTCAATAGAACATCTGATCTTTGGAACTCTTTGCCGAGAGAGGTTATCCCTGAGGCTTACAAACTTCAAAAATTCAAAGTAAATGTTAATTCGTATCTCCTGTCCCTTGATTCACGCGCTGTTCTTTGAACATTACAGGGCTTCCCTTTCGTGTGAATCTGCATATGATAAAGAAAGATAACGAATGGAAATGATGGTGTTTTTTTAAAGCTCAATTTATTTTTATAGTACTAAATATCTCAATGGAAGTTACATTATTATTTTGAAATGGAGGGAGTTTATAATAAGATAGTTTAGGTTGTGGTGATATCATCTCAGATATGATTTAACTTCAATACCATTTCTGTATTTTGTTATCGTACTACATTACAACACCGTGAGTATATGCAAGTGAAAGTATCTCAATTAAGAAATAGTTATTTCTAAAGATAATTCATGAAATTGAAATGAGGTTCGCATTCTTGATATCAGGATCAATTGGTTTCAGTTATACCTCTCAGCAATAGAAGTAAGTTTGTTTTCCAATTATGGAAAATCAAAAAGTTGAGTGCTGAAACTTCAATAATGTTGAATTAAGCGATCCACTATCAACTTGGTAGTTATCATAAAGAATATTATAGGAATACTGTGAAATTTGGTAGTTATACCGCAATTCATTCACAGAGTAGTAGTGAATGTGCTTTCCAAAAATCCAAAAAGTGCGCATCATAGAGAAAAAGTTTCTCGAAAAGTTTTTTTTTCCCTTTTGGTGGGTATATATATATATATATATATATATATATATATATATATATATATATATATAGTTTTTTCCGTAAATCACTAGAAAATTTTTACATTCCAAATAAAATTTCTTAAAGGAAAATTTAAGATCTCCTTAGTGAAAGAAAATGATATTTCTATACAGTTGTTACTGTTCTACATGAATGAAAACAGTTTCCATAGTAACCCAAGTAGTTTTTTATGAATTCATTTGAGAATGAAATTAATCGCGATTTTTTCAAAATCAATTAATACTTGTCGAGTTCTTAACGATTTGAGAAAAATGTTTACCTCATAGGGGAAGCCACATTCCTGGGGGGGACGACACTCGGTCCTATACTACATTGCCGAGATGTCGAATTTGACGTCATTTTGACGTCACATTTCGATTCTAATATACGTTTCTATTTATGAGAGTCCCCGTGCTGGACCCTGTGTTGCTAAATTTCGGCTTGGGCCTTTGCAAACTTCACAGTCGTCCTGGAATATTAGGCTTTTTCTACCTGGTAAACGATATATCATTTTACCTTACTTTCAGGTCGTCATTCGTATGATGTCTTTGAAATTATTATGCGTGCAAACTCATGCTCAAGAGCAACTGAAGTGTGTTCTGAAAAAATATGAGGAAATATTTATTTTGTACATACATTGGATATGTCCAATATATGATGGGCAATTAAAGTTCGATTTTTAATTATGGGAAGTCATCGACTTTATGTTGATGATGGCACTACCTAGTTCTGACGAGTGACCAAATAGCCCGAAACCGGTCTGCAAGTGTGCCCGTCCAAATGATTGAAAATCAATTCCTTCATTTCTATCTCCAAAAGCAAATGAAGGATTTTCTTCTGTGAAGAAACCTGCACTGGCAAAGGTCGGATGTAATGAATGCCCTTCGTGGTATTAGCCAGGGAAGTAGTTGTTTTCTGACAGGTGCCAGCCAAAGCCTACTGTTTGAGTTTGGGACTGGCATGAACGACTTGTTCAAGAGATTACTTGATTTAACGCCAGTCTTCAAGTATGCCCACCGACTATGTCGAATGTTAATAACAGTTTGTCATAAGCTGTCACGTTGTCAAACATTCTAAGCTGCTTCTGAGTTCTGAAATTGAGTTCCAGCGAAGACGACTCGTCAAAAGATCTCGCTGAAGATCAAAATGGATTTCATTGCATTTTCTTTCTGATAAATCTCGAAAACGACGGTTTTCCTCCCGAGGAAGAGTATCATTTTCCTCCTTTATCTAGAGGTCGAAATTGGAGTTTTCAATAAAGCAGTATGGAAACTTCTTCATTTATTGAAAAATTCCACTATAACGAAATGCACTAACCTAATTTCGTTTTGGTTGGATGGAAGAGCAATCTCTGCTCTGAGCAATCATGTGCAAAAGTTGAATCATGCCATATATTAGGTTAGCTTGGTGATTTTTGTTCTGAGAAAGGTTTCGATAAAATCATTCATTATTATTATTATCACTATTATCATCATTTACATATCGTGTACGATGGGACATCAATACATCTTTCTCAACAGTCAAGTCATTTTTATATACATAAAGGAGCTGCAATGAGAAATGTTATTTGTTAATGTATACTACACCTAGATTCACAAATAGATCCAACCATTTTTTTTCTTGTTTTCTCTTTATCAATGGTATCTCTGTACTTACATTTTATATGCCTCCACGACTTTGATTCAATCAAATTTGCAGAAATCTTCATATATTATTTATATTCCTGTATTAATTCAGTGATTGATCGAATTGATTGCATAATTGTTGATTTTCGTATTCCAAACTTAATACAGCTTGAACAAAACCTCTGAATGAAATGTAATACAACGAAAAAATATAAAATTCGACTTGCATTCAGGTTACAGATTATGCTTCAATTTTGATGAAAGATACATTTTTTGAGAAATCGACAGATGATAAAACAGTTCTCCATATTGTGCAGTATTTTTGTTGGTAACTTTTCATTCCATTATACTCTCCTCAATATAATTTTTTCCCAAGATTAGCAAACGCCGGTGTTCGTCTCTTCTGATACAACCTGAATATTCATTCATTTGGAATGAGCACACTGGACTGTTAGCATTGTGGTCAAACAATTTGGCATTTTCTAACGTGACATCTTTCACGATAGTCTTCAATTAACTTTGTTAAATTGGGTGTAGAACCGTGTATTCTGAATAATTCGGACACGAAGTACTGAAATGCATTTAACGAGAACATCCACATCTGAATTCAGGTAATTCCAGCGTCGACTTTCATTAAATTGCGTTTTTGGGTGATTTTATTTCCCAAACTGTTTTGAGAAAGCAAAGTTAGTCATTTGATATTCCAAAGGTTCAACGAGAGTTTTATTGGTACGAAAAAAGTAAAATTGTTATTACATTCGTTGACCAGAATAACTCCTAAGAAAGAAATGCTTAGGTCTGATATGATTTTGGTACGAATATTTAATATGAAAGAAGCTGTCTTTTCTTCAACAATCAAACCTATCTTCAATTCCATCTCAATTCTGGTATATCAGATTTTTTGTTTTCTGGCAAACATTTCATGCCAAAATGGGCTATTTCTAAAATTTCTATGAATGAGGAAAAAAATGTGTGTCAAAGCAATTAGGAATGAAGGAGTTCAGGGACGTGGCTTATCCTTAGAGGTAAACATACTATTTTTTCGCAAATCGTTCAAAATTTAATTTTGAAAAAATGGCGAATGATTTCATTAACAAATAAATGGTGCTTTGAAATTCGTAATGAAATTACAACTGTAAGTGAATGTCATTTCCTTACAGTAAGAGTACATTATTTCCTTACAGGACACTAAAAACTAAGGAAATCTTGACTTTTTCTGTGAGAAATTTTGTCTGGAATGAAGAAATTTCCTAGCGATTTGCGGAAATTTATATTGTTATATAGTTGGTAACTGAGCAATAATGACTCTTTAATGATATCAGATACACTTCGTCCCGAAAAATGAATAATAGTGTAAGCTATTCTTTTGCACGCAGCAATTATTTCCAAAAATCACCAATATTTCAACAACAAGTTTTATTGACGTCTTTCAATACATTTCTCAACATCAATCCCCAAATGTCATTCCCCGTTTCCCTAACTACTGC
The DNA here is from genome assembly GCA_032362365.1 of Zygogramma bicolorata. Taxonomy (NCBI): domain Eukaryota; kingdom Metazoa; phylum Arthropoda; class Insecta; order Coleoptera; family Chrysomelidae; genus Zygogramma; species Zygogramma bicolorata. The sequence continues at coordinate 506,446 of JAVJAQ010004042.1, read as the reverse complement.
ATCTCTAATAGTTCGTAGGCCAGTTGATATAAAAATAGCTAACAATAGTTATAGTAATAGTTCGAATGGACAAGAGATGTGGGAAAATTGAAGATTCCCAATGAAGTAGTAAATTAAAATCCACTTAAAAAAAAAGGGTATCGTTTGTGAGGCTCACGTATTGATGAGGGGTCAATCTTTGAGACATGCTTGTGAATTTTTCCCCATTTCAATACAATAAGAGTTGAAAAAGTCAGCAGTGTTTTCAGCCAGCATCTGTTGGTCATATGTAATCGACTCTTGACCGTTCAAAATCAATTAAATTTCTGTTTGGCACCTATTGATTGATTCTCTCTGAGTAATGATGCATTGTTACAATGTACGTATGAAACACTATGGAGTGTTTTTCAGACCCGAATCGTGCTCTGAGTGACATGTATTATTTCCATTTACACAGATTCGAGAGGAAGTGGAAATCTATTCGAAATCGAATCATCTACTCCCTTATTCTTCATCGACTCCTGTAGAGATTACATAGTCGTGTAAATTCTTATTATGATCGGGTCGAGAAGGCATAGCTAACACATATAGATTGAACGGCATTGATGACTTCTACTAGTCCTTCAGACCTCCGTATTCTCAGTTATCGTCGGGGCAGTCTTCCAGATGTTATACACACACTCATTTTACTTTACTTAAATCTTTGGTAGGTATGAGTTTTATATCTTCTCATGTATTCTGCTGTGTGATATTCTAAGATATAACATTCCTTACTCATTTCGATAGAAGGCATTTCTAAATATCGCACTTCAAATCCGTTTACTCTCAACATATTCTGTTGAACAGCCCACAATTGACTAGTAGAAATTGTATTTTTCTTCATAAAATGTGGTCCATGAAAGGGATTCTCCCAACCAGCGGAATTGTTTTATGATTTCTTGGTGCTGCAACAGTTTTATTTTGTGGATATTTTATAAATACTCACACAATACAGTTGTGAGCAATGACAGTGTTTTATTTGTGTTTTATTGATTTGTCAAAGAAACGTTTATGAAATAAAATTGAAAGATTTTTATAAAGTGGTCGTGAAATTATCACAGAAACTTTGTTACAACCAACTTATGAAACATATTTTCATACAAAAGTAATTTGTTTCGTAGCAGTTTTATAGTACTTTTCTGTGAGGTTTTTTTATCTTTGAAAACTATTTCCAGCTCATTTTTTAACTGCTTCCTGTAGCTTTCATTGAATTATCCCATTGGAATGCTTTCAGTCACAGTTTTGTTTTTATTACCATATGATCACCTTAATGATAATTTCCCCACTATTTCATAATATGATATATCTACTACGATTCCTCAACAATAAAATAACTACTATAACATCAAAATGATTCCGCGAATATATATTCGCTGTCTCCAAGAATAAAATGCAGCATTTAAGAGAAACCAGCTAACAGTGATTTTCAAAGGTCGTTTAATAGTATAATACCCAATAATGTCGTGATATTGGTCATTCGAAAAAATAAAATACCTCGAACTCTCCCCCTAGCCCGTGTTTTTTCTTTTTTACTTGATAAAAAACATATACCCTCAAAAAACGTTTTCAAAATTCACCCTTTATAATCGATGGAAGGAGTTTCTTAGCCAGAACATCCCGATAGATAGTATTGTTTCTTAACAGCTTTATAGGGGTAATGTAGTAGCTGTAATATGTTGAAATGCTTGCCATTGATACCAAATCATTTTATAGAACGACGCTATTTTAATGTGATAGCAATCCCGAATACTGACATTTGATGAGTAGAAAATATGAAATACCGCACCTATAGTGATACTTACAGGTGGAAAGTACATAGATATCATAAATTTATATCATTGAGAACAAACTGAGTTGAGTTTGAGACTAGATATTGATAAGTCAACCCAGTGAATTTTTCTTTAATTCATATTTTTTTCCGAAACATTAATGAATGAGTGGCGAGCTTAAATTTCGCAGATAATATCCTGTATATTTGTCAATGGAATTTCATTCGCAGTAAAAATGTGAATCATTGAAGCACAAGTTATGTCTTCAACAATTTCATGAACACAAAATTAAAATTATTGAATGGCTTCAACCTTTATATTTGTTAGTGTTTTTAAAGATAGTTGGTGACATATCTATTATATTTTCCTAGAGTCCAAAACAGAATTAATTCTTACGCCTTCAAGAAAACAATTTCAAAACTCTTTTGTGTTTCGAATAGTTTATAAGTATCGCTTGAATATGTTGCAAAAGTACAGTAAGAGGAGTCTTTATAAAACTACTTTTTGAGATTGTTAGAAAAATTTTATAGCAACCGCGAAAATGTTTATACAACTGTTCTGTAGTGTTTGTAAAAGGTCTCACAAAATATTAGTGAAGACTATAATTTTTATAAAACGGTGCCGATTTCCTACTTATAGCTGTTTTATAAACACATTGATAACATTCTGAGAATAATGCAGTTTTATAATTTGTTTCTCCGAAACAATTTAGCAACTATTATAAAATATGAAATTGGTTGTTGGGCTGTAAATGGTCTAATAGAATAATTGAATTACCATTCAGTAATTATTTCTGTTGTATCTAAATATATTCACAGGAGAAAAAAAAAATAACACACAAGAAAAGCTTTGGCCTTATAGTGTGGGTTGGATGGTCCTCGTACGACGAAAGAAGAGAAGAGATGATCTATGTATATATAATATATTTGATCATTTTGTGTTAATGCCAAGAATGGACTTGAAATCAAGTTTTTTTTTTGTTTCTTGAAGAGGTCGTAATTGAGAGCTTCGATCTGTGTGGGCGATGTGCTGTATAAATCAATGTTCAAGCAGTTCTCCTTTGATTTCTCTAAACTCAATCTCTTTGGTATTACACATTGACTACCATTTTTGTGGATGCCAGCATTACGTTTATGATTCGTTGTATTTTTATGTATTTCTAGGAGTGTTCGATAAATGAAAATGCAATTACCCTAATTGCCTTTTTTCTGTAAAATGAAAACTTTACTTGCGTGTGTACATTTCCCCATAGGATTGCCTCGTATGATATGTTAGAGTGAAATGAAGCGTAGTATGCGGTGATTTTTTTATGCAGATTAGTGATATCCCTCAGCCCGTGAAGAAGGCATATTGATATATTCCGAAATTTCGACGCACAGCTGCTCTATATGAGCGGACCAATTCAGAGAGTCGTCCGGTGTAACACCAAGCAATTCAACGCGGCGGCATCAGTGAAAAAAATAAACTTTTCGTGTCTTAATGGCAGTCAGCTTACGGTTGTTGCACCTGAACCAGGTTGTGGCTCTGACCAAGAGTGTGCGAATTTCATTGCGTACCCCAGTCTTGATCTCACTTGAACTGAAAAGGCTTTGTTATCTGCAAAACATATGCACTCGATTGGTGATATGTAGAAAAAAAAAGATCGTTATGAGAGGGGCCCTACTAGGGCCGCCCTAGGACTGAGCCTTGCGAAACTCTACATTCAATTTTTTTTGAGACTTTTTTCACATTTTCAGTATCAATTGCAATATACTGTTTTCGATTCGTTAGGTAGGACGTAAAAAAGGCCAAAGGTAGTCCTCTCACGCCGTAGTTCTCGAGTTTGCTGATCAATTTAATCAGTTCTCTTATTTGTCATCGTCAAAAACTGCGGAAAAAACTACCAAAACCGAAGTAAATCAAAAGAAATAATCAAGCTAAAACATCTAATCTGATCAAGAAAGATAAAACCCATATAGAAATCATAGACAATAAATACAATATATTTGTAAGAATTATCTGTTGATTAATCTGATTCTGGCATTTGATGAAAACGTCATTAAAGAAAGAAATAATTATGTTAAGTCATACAACATACAACAACATATACTACATACTACAAAATAAAAATTACTAGACGCGAAACAAGATCCAGCGATTTAGATAATATTTCTGTTAATTCGCAAGTGATGAAAGTAAGTTATGATGACAATGAAGACATTAAAAATGAGAAAAGTGACTACTGTATCAAGAGTCCCAAAGAAGAAAATCGACATCTGTTAAAAATTATAGAAGAAGAACTTCTGATCATTGAAAAAGAAAGAAATAGTTGCCAATTGAAAAAAAAATAGAAAACCATAATATAATTATGACTTTATAACTTCTAATATAATAGAAAAGGATACTATAATTGAATATTTCGACGAAATCTATCGAAAAATAAAATATACATACATATACATAAAAAACATGTTTTTAAAAGTGCTCCACAAATTTTCAATTAAAAATATCATTCGAACCAAACCAAAAATGGTCAAAAGAATCGTAAACATTGTAGATATGACTAAATTTCGTAACAATCTCTCTCGAAAAGTCGATTCATTCGAGCGGGGGCGAACCCCCCGGGCCACCCGCGAGACAAGAAGACCCACCAAGACAAGCACCGAGAACCCATTAACGAAAAAAAAAAATTCAATGATTTTTCCACATTTGAGGAACTTGCAAATTGCATCAATGACTCAAAATGCAGTATTAATAAAATTTTCAGAACAAGAGAAAACAATAAGTGGATAACTAATAAATAAATAATGATGTATTCAGAATCGCTTATCAAAAACTCGAAAATGAAATTGATTATTCTTGCAAAAAATTTAAGAAGATCATGTGAATGCTGAATTTGTACGAGCTGGTACAAATCCATAGAAAAAAAGGGAGGTAATGAATCTAAATATCGATTGCAATAAAAAAGTTCTCAGTGTATACACCAAATCAAAAGTCAAAATGGTGGTTCACTAATGAGTGGAAAAGATATATGTGATGAATTCAATTTTCTTTCTTAAATTGGAACAGATTTGTCTAAAAAATTCGAAACTAAATTGAACAAATTCATACCTTTTTCTTCTTTCAATTCAATATCTCTTAAAGTAAATTCTGCTCCAGGTGAAGATCAAATAACAACTTAGAATTGGAGAGAAATTGTAGATTTAATAAGATATTACCTCAGTCACTAATATTGTTTTTATGCTACTGAAATAGCCAATTGCTCCAGAATGTAGGGTTGGAAAGAATTCTTTATGTGTATAGTCTTAGGTCGTGAACGAAACACACCTAGTTTTAGCCGTCCAGGATTTTGGCAAATTTATTCATTAGAGCTATGAGGGTTTTACATATATTTGTCAAAATCTTGGAAAAAGTTCTAAAAATTCAAAATATGAATTTCATTTCGTTTATCCAAAAAGTGGGTTTTTCAGTTCAATCGATCACAGAAGTATTAATCTAGTATTGAAGACGCCAATAAACTTTTATTCTATTCTACTTCGCTCAAAGACCGGTTCATCTCTCTTAGTCCAACACTGCAGATGAACGTTATATTATTCTTCGATTCGTCCCTGTATAAAAAAGTCTTCAACGTTATATATTGAGCATAGTGGTCAGAGAGAAATGAGCACAGTAACTCGAATTTTTTCATATTCTCTACCCCGCAGTTTGGGGAGTATATTGTCAATGCAACTTTTCGAATTAATTAACATCCTTCTGTGATGAAAAAATAGTGGGTTCAAGCCCAAAAGTTGTTTGTCGAAGGAGTCGAAAAATCAATGTTGAAATCTCCTAAGATTATAATTTTCGAAAACTTACTTGTGAGAAACATCAAAAGTTATTCAAGCTTGAGCAAAAACTTTGCACAATCATAAACACAAGCCGATCTGTAAATCGTAATTACTACCATACGAGTTTGGGGGAATACTGTCCCACATATTTCTATATCTCGTTCAACACAAAATACCTTCAAATCCAGTTGTTTCACCTCTAATCTGATGAAGATGGCTGCCCTACCATGTATGCTTATAGTCCTACTAAAATGAGAAGTCAGTTTGTAGTTGTGTACCAACAATCTTCGTCAAGCCAATGTCCTGTTAGGCAAATAATGACAAACTTGTACTTTTATATTATATGAGAAAATATGAGGTTATCGAGTTTATTCGTAAATGCTTGGATATTTAGGTGAAACATTCATAGCTTCAAGTTCGTCAATAGTTTTATGTATTTCTACGGAGAGAGTTTGAAAAAGAATCATCTCTGGTACTCAGAGTTGCTTTCTGACCGTATGTCGACTTTCCATGTCATATGGTCGTTGAAGTCGTTTTCCTACTTTCGTACCTACCTTGTAGTAGACGGAACCGAAATAAAAAAAATCGATTTTCACTTCAGTAATCAAAGAAGCTATTTTGCATTGTGGGAAATATCTTACACAAACGTGACATTATTTTTACTAAACCGGATAGATATATAAACTACGTGGGGGCAAACAGCATTGGAGTCCATCATTATTATTTGTATGAATGGAAGAAATTGACAATTTTCTCAGTTTGGAGGGCGTGAATGAGATTGTAGTTTGAACTCAAAACGAGCTATTCGCCTGTCTTAATAACTCGCATTAGCGTGAATCAGTCGTTTCAAAATTATGCCATTGAATTATGCCCTATATATAGGTGGGGATATATGGCAGATATGCATTTGCAACTACCTGAGAGTCCTCTCTGTTACGAAACGTGGAACTCTCTCTTTCTCTCTCTCAGGTAGTTGCAAATGCATATCTGCCATATATCCCGAGGGTTACTGACAGAATTGGGAAACTCTTGGGGAAATATAACATAAAAATGGTTTTCAAGCCGACCAAGAAGATCCAACAGAGCCTCAGGTCGGCTAAAGACAAAAGAGACCCACTGTCAGCAGCAGGGGTTTATCGCTTACCGTGCACTTGTGGGAAGGTTCACATCGGCACCACGAAAAGATCCATGGGAACAAGGCTCAAAGAGCATGAGAGGAACTGCAGGCAGGGGCAAACCGACAAATCGGCGGTGGCGGAACACGCACTGAGTGAGGGTGACCACAGGATTCTGTTTGAAAATGTTAAGCTGATTTCCCCCAACCAGGGTTACCATAGCCGACTGGTACGGGAGGCAACAGAGATTCAAAAACATATCGTGACATAATTCTTCAATAGTAAAATTGAAGAAGCATTAGAGTCTAAACAGAATTCTGGAATCCTATTCTGAGGAAATCAAGAATCACTAATGAATTCACGGCAGGTAGTGCGGCAACTAATAATGATGATTATTTCCCAAACCCGACGACAGTATTTAACACTCCAGACTACCTGCATCAATATAAATACACCTCAAGAAATCGAAATGTTTAGTTATCGGAAATGAGTAAGCCTCTGAAGAATCTAGCCACTCGCGCTAGCGAAACGTCACGAAGAAATTCCAAAGAACGACGGCCTTCAAGCCCGAAGAAAAGTAGTTATACTAATAACTTCGGCCGCGAAAGCCTTAATCATTTTTTCTTTCATAATTTTTTTATACGAGAAATGAAATAATGGCACTCATATACGATCTATGAGATCATTCTGAATATTCAGTGAAGTTGTTCTCTCACAAAGGCACAGATTTTCAAAAATATTGTAGACGATGGAGCTATATATATCCCCCACAGGAAACTTTGGACCAGCTGATTTTTCAGAAATAAAATACATTCTCAAGTGAATATCTGTACCTTTAGGTTATAAATTCATATTTTTCAACTCATAACCGCATGAAGTATATTTTCGCAACATCGTAGGTATATCGAATGTAATCGATCCGAAATGAAAAGTAGACTTCAATTTGGATTCAGTACATCATGAAATCTAATAAAATTGTTTTATGGGGAAGCTGAATCTGATACATCACAGCAAAGAAATTTTGTTGCTGAGTGGAATAGTTTACGGATTCGATTATCAACAATAGTTCTACGAAATAATGAAACTCCATTTTCTACGCATATGACTTCTTCTACGCCCATGCAGGTGATTCGGAGAAGGTCACGCTCATCGACCGTTATCGCGATTCATCGCGAATGTTCAAGAAAGATCGATGCCGACCTTCATTTGCGAATGTTCGAGAAAGATCGATGCCCTTACGAGAACGGAACATTCTGGACGCTTTGCCCCATACATAGCGGCACAGGACAGTAACGGGGAGTCAGTTAAAACCGACATCGCGATCGAGCAAATGAATAGGCGAAACATTGTGAATAATGATTCATTGAGTTGTGTATCAGCTGTTTCAGTGATTTGCTGAGTTTGTAAGACTAGATTTGTTTGATTTTGCCGTACCAATTATCACTTATTTTCGAACCCAGAGTAAAATGGGAAGAACAGCAAATGAAATCAGAATAAGTAGTAGTTTGTCCAGTGAACATAACTTATTTTATCTGTAATCGTCACTAAATTCCTTTGCATATTGTACCTATAAGTTGGAGCTATTAAATTGCGTTGGGATTGTACATTCTATGGGGAAAATAGTAATACGTAGTTTAAAGAAATAATTCATTCACAGAATAAGGAAGCTCAATATTATATATACCAAAATTGAAATACACGTTAGAGTTTATTTTGGTTTGAATATCGAGATTAATAGTCATACACCACGATTATTATTTCTGATATTAACCAACAATACTGAAACTTAGCATGGATTCGGTTTCACGAAAATATAAAGAAAATCGTATGACACATTTTATTTATTTTTATTATAAGTATGGGTTTTTTATCTCCCATTTAGGTCACTCTCACTTCTTATATATATGGCCATCACCGGTGTACCTAGCTAACGAAGGATGACTCATTATTCGAGCAGTGAAAGTCTCTTTCCAACTTATAGTTTCAATTACTTACTTATTTCAGTTATAGCTGATTTAAAATACTTACCAAGGCTTGAACAGAAGGGCAACTTCATGAAAGAATTAATTTGATTGCAAATGAGGTGTTCTCAACCATTTTGCTTCTTACTTCACCTATGTAGTGCTCTACAAAAATGACATCATCTCCTTGAAGATGTGGAATCTGTGTGCTGAAGATTAACGGCGTCTTGTTTTTGTGTGATTTTTAGCACGGGTAAGGGTGAGAAGTGAAAGAATTTCGAAATAACCGGTCATTTATTCAGATCAATGCCTTGATAAAACACTACTAAAGTCGCTAGCCATCTACTATACTGAGATACTTGGAATTGATTCGAAGGAAACAATTTTCATGTCATTCACGAGCTATGAAAATGTTCCTTGGTGTAATCTGTTCCCAGTGGTATATATTATAGTGGAACATACATCGGTAGGTATAAAGTTTGATAGTAATCTGAACTGGAACGCGCCTATGCACATACGCAATCAGTAATAAACACTCTGATATGTAATAGGTATGCAAATTCGAGTAGATACCTTGAAAACATTCTTGGTTTCAAACACTTGAGGATTGTTTATCAAACATTGGTACACGCTCGTTATGTTATTGAATATGGCTCTCAGGAGTTATTACTGCAGGAGAGTGTGGATAAGGATAGTTATAGGTAACCCTATTTTACACATTTTCAAGTAATGGTCTATCCAGTATATGGTGATATCGAAATGGAGGACTTGAAGTAAATATGAAATTTTGTAGATGTTATGTCAGAAGTTGATTGGCGGGGAGAGGGGAGGAAAAACAAGAGGCAAGATGTGAGCGATTTGTTTTCGCCCCGTATTTTAACGAACATCTCAGTAATATCGTGAATGTATGGAATGGATTATTCCAATGTATATAACCATCTAGAAGTATACCTACATGACTTTGGCGGATGCTATTTATTGATGAGGATGATGATTATGGAATGTGGGATCAAGTTTGAACTCTGATGACAAAGAGGATTTGACGGAGGTCCTTGTTATTTTCGTAGAAAGATATCCATATTCAGGTCGATAGAAAAATTTCCGTCCTAGATCATTAGGAGAGATTCAATCCTCCACAATCGATTGCCTCTTTCATATCATTGTAAATGGGGATCAATAATTACTATTTCATGGAACTATTGTTTATCGCATGTCCTGTGTCTACAGGGACAATTCACAAAAAATGAGTATTCCATATTTCTCATCATAAAAACTTCATTTACATTCAGTCCTGAAATATGGAGTGTTGAGCTCAAACAAATAGAATGATTAAAACTCGCATAATCTTAGTGCTTTCTTTAGCTTGAATGAGCTGTACTTAATTCGGTTATTATAATGAAATTCATCCTCAGTTGATTATTGTTGATTTTCTTTAATATTTCTCATCGTATTACGATCACTATCCTCAGATCAACTGAAGTTGATTCCTGAATCAATTTACCCATGAAGTTAAAGCATACCCCAACTAGTTACTTCGATTGTATTTTAATAATTCTCACCAAATCTACTATCGTTACCGGCAATGTTCACCTAGTGGTAACTATACCTCGACCTGATTCGGAATTAATTATAAGACGTTGCCCTCAAATTCCAATTTCTTGCTAGAGCGGAGCCGAATGTGGAGGAATCTTTCTTATTAAAATTTTGCACGAAATCAAAGATCGTTTATTAGCCAAATCAAGAACGATCGCGAGAAATCATCCAGTGAGATTTATAATTTACAGTTATATTAGTCTTGCATAAATTCATAGAAAGGTGTCGATTCTTTCAGTGGCGGCCTAGGGCAGTAACAGCGGCGGGTAGCCCAAAACTATACTGCATTTTTTGAAGAAAGTATGTAATTGAGTATGCCTATTATTGTTTGAACCAAGATCATTATGTCCTGAGGCACTTATCGACTCCTCCTCTACGAGTCGATTTACAGGAGGTGGAATTTTAGACACCCCCTCAAAAATGTTGACAGACTTTCACGATTTTAGTGACGTATTTATGTATTTTGTGGTCGCTGATGTCAAATTCAACTGTCAATCTGCCTTTTGACACATTTCACTTCATAGTCTGATCACGGGATACTTAACTATACAGAAGCGAATCCAATGACATATAAAAAAAGTCACGCCTTCCAGAAGTGCACCAAAAACAACATACTAAAATATTCTATTGCTTTTGCTCCAGTGAGTCAGATGAGGACAGCTTATTAACTTGATGCATGTCACTTAAAATTTTCAGTGTATTTTCCAGTTGTTGGTATGTATTGTCAGATTGCTCAGTGGACATGAAGGTGCCAAAGTTCGATCAAAGTCAAATATTCAATATTTTTGGGTCAATTGTGTTGGGTTACCGTTTCGCTTCTGTATATAGTAATTTAGTATTCTGTGGTTTGATGTTATAAAATTGTAGCGGATTTGTAAAAAACGTTTTTGAGAGAACTTGAAAAATTGTTTTAGTTCGATTGACAATGCATTGGTCACTCGCATGCAGTCATACTTAATCATTTCTAGGTAATATTTGAATAATTGAAAAATAGTTCAACTGGGAAGAAGATTGCAAATTTGATAATATGTTCAGCTAATAGGAGAAATGAGAAGTTTCTGACGTAATCAGTTTTTCGACTCATGAAATAAAAAGGATGGCAGTATATATTGCCGAATATATGGACCAGGCTTCGTAACCACTCAACTATAGAAAAGGAAAACACTTCCTGCGAATTGGAACTGGATACGGAGTTGATGAAGGGGCTAAAAGGGTTTGTTCACATGTCAAGAGAAACTGTCAACTCACTATTTCGTCAACATAAAAATTGTGTAGTACACAATAGATGAATTATTCTGAGTCCATTAAGAAAAGCATGGGAGGTGGTTACGTTAATTCACCGCTAATTTCCGACAGTAGCTTTGCTTCTTCAATTGCCTAGAGGTAGTGAGGAAAAAGCAAAAACAACTACGAAACATAAACCAACAGAGTAGAACAAACATATATAAGATGTCTCGTTTATCGGACAAAGCGATAGATATTTTTTCAGCAAAATGCATTGAATAAGCAGTATTCAATTCGGTTATTATAATGAGATTCATCATTATCAGTTGAACATTTTTGTTTTTCTGTTAATATTCATTATCTTATTACTTTTACTAACCTGTTATCAACTGAAGTTGATGATCGATACTGTAATGAAAGACGTGGAAGACAGGTAACTCCTAAGCACATTTTTGTGTATGTGAAGGGCTACCATGACATCCCACACCTCCTGTGAAGTCAGCTAGAGCCGCCACTGGATACTTCGTATTTCCGTATTACATTTACCACAAGGAGTCGGCGTCAGTTCGTTCACCTATGTTCTTCTCCCTAAGATATTGTCTTATTCCACCAATGGTTGTTTTGACCCAAACAAATTTGGCGAGTCATTTAATCACGTTGATATTGTTGGAGATCACCAGATTGCATATCGACAGTAGTAACCGAATCAGCAACCTCACACAATTGTCCCAAAAATATTTGACCATGATCGAACATTGGCACTTTCATCGACACAGAAATCTCACGAATTTGATCGAAATATAAAAAACACGACCTTGATGTCACATTTCTTTTTTCAATTTTTACTGAATGTATGAATGCCATCATTGAGGAATATACCTACTAAAGAACAGATGACCAGATATTATCAGTTCTGACGGGTACCCTATTGTTGCTATTGAAGGCGGATTCAAGAAATCCAAACTCAACTTGTAAATAACTCAAAAATTCTCATGTGACAGATAAAACATGGAAATTTCCAAGTACTTGTTTGAATGCCCTCATTCCATCCTGATGATTTATGTTTCTAAGTTGATAAGTTGAGTTATTAATAAGTTAAGTTGGCTTGGTTGAATCTGCCTTGAATAATGAGATACTGTGTTCAAAGCTCCATGGCAGAAGTTGAATTGAAAACTTAGAAGATTGGTGCAACTGCTTCACCACCTCCTTGGGAATAAAATCAAATATGAAAAGAAGCAAAATCAGGATGACTTTGGATGAAACAGTATTTGATTTGAACGAAATAATTGGAATTCCAAGAAAAGCAATACGCCCCCTTGGTAAAATTTCAATTAATGCCAAAGTTGTGCAATTTAGTTGAAGTCTTGACTAAAGTGACTCGACGATATTTTAAAATCACCAAATATGATTTAGATCATAAGTGAAATTTTTCTAAAGTACAATTCATATCTAACATTCACATAAATTGTGAAGAAACTAAAATCGATTGTAATCACTAAATATTCACGGTTAAAAATTTTTAAACAATGTCAGCGCCCTAATCTCGATTAGGTATGGTCATCAAAGAGATGCAAATTACTTGACGTTTTTGTCGAAGTGGCGCTGTGATATAAATTTGAACTCCCAGTAGGACCAGAAGTGGAAAATGAGAATTTCTGAATGATCTGTTCCCTAGTTTCATGGAGAATGATGAGAATTGTATACACATTTGGGTACATTCAGGAGGTCCCAGCGGCTGAGGCCGCTTAGTGAGCGGTCTATCTGAATGCAGTGCTGCTCAAAAGTTGTTCGACAGCGGCTGAGTGTTTTGCTCAGCGTAGAAATTAGTCGCTTTCGAAAAAGCGGATCGCGATTTTGACATTGACATGACATTTTGAAATTGGGTTATGTTTGTTTGTGTTGATTGTTGAGATTTTCTCCATACTAACAAATCTGTTCCATACTGAAATTTGAACTGTATATGGAAGTCCATCAGAAACAAGCTGTTTTTACTGATATGAGTTACCTACATTTTTTTTAAATTATGTTTTTTTTTTACTTTAGGAGATTCAGCATACTCATTGAGGACATATTCGCAGGTTCATTTCTCAAATCCCATGCCCAACTCTCTGGAAGTCCTTTATAATGCAACATCATACCAGGAGCGCCATTGAATGTTGTAATGGGTCATTGAAGGCACGATTTTGGTGTTTATTGAAACACAGGGTACTCCATTGAAAACCCACAAAAGCATCAACGATAATAAATGCTTGTGCAGTCTTGCATAATTTTTGTGTGGAACACAATAGTAATTTGCCACCACCTGAAGAAATAAATAATGTTGATTTTGTCACGTTTCATTTAGAAATCAACTGGTAGCAAATTATAGAAGACAACTTTGAGTCTGACAAAATTCGTTGGTTAAAAATCTTTTAGTAAAAAAAAAATGATGCTCTTCGTGAGAGTGATTGAATATGCCCAGATAGAATTTTAAAATATAATTTTGCTTCGTAGTCAAATGTTTCTGGTAATGGAAGACCTCCTCCTGTAGCGGTTTCATATTTTTTCGTCTCAGATACTCTTTGATATTGCTCTTCAACTCAAGCCATGTCTGAAATAATTTTTAAATTTTATTTATTCAAGGGTATGGTGAAATTCATCGAAACACTAAAAGAAATTTATATCCTGTTTACCTTTTGTAATCCTTTCAATCGATCAGCAATAATTTTCTTCCTTACTTTATTAGTTAGTTGTTTTGGTGGTTGTTTCAAAAGAGATTTATTTTCTATAAATTCAAACAACGTTTTCCTCTGCTGTTCATTGACAAAAATTTGTTTACTACAATCAGCCATCACTAAAAAATACAATAGTTGGATGATCATATACTCAGTGTATATCAAAGGAAGGTAATATTTTATTAACTATTCCAAATATTATTCTTTCGAAATGCTGATATATTTATAATTTACCAAGCATGCCTAAGACAACTTTACCTGTTGAAAAAACTCTTAAAAGCCAACCTCAAAATTTGCTCCATGTGATGTGAATCATTTGAACTTATTTTATAGATATGCCATCGTTGCCAGAGTGTATCATTCGAATTAAATTCATTTAAGTGAATTTATGAACATTTCATTTCACTACAATTAAAAACTAGGTATAGCATTTCGGAGGTCAATTGAAAATCGAAATATTTCAAAGGTGAATTGACTCTCACTTATAGTCAAAACTAGCCCCCTGGTCTTCCTGATATTAATATTGGTTGCATGATTACATCTTTATATTATTTTTCATAATATTCTTGTGCATAAACACCAAACAAAAAAAGAATTTGGTTATGTTTTTGAATGTTTTGACTGTTGATCTGCTGTCGTTGTCAATGAGCTACGCATTCAGGCAAAACGAAGCCGCTGAGTAACAGCGGCCACAACATGCTGAGTGGCTGAACTTAGCCGCTGGGACCTCCTGAATGTACCCATTATTACTGCTGCTTTCAGTAGCATCAGTTGTCATAAATCTCTTCCTGAAACTATAGCCACTCGATCAGATCTCATTAGTCATAGATACTCTTCTTGTTGAAGTAGGTAGGTATATTCATTGAATGTTAATGGTAAATATCATATGGGCCATGTTTCACCCTAGATGATATTTGTGTCCCACTTGAAAAAATGATTATACTGATATCATGATCGGTTCATACCAAATCAATACAGTGTGAACGAGGCAACATTTGAACACTTCAACATTAGAGGCTTCCGTTGCGAATGACTAAAAACTATTCAATTGAACTACCGTGCCTCCCATACTACTCTTTTCAGCCATCAACTAATACGTATGAAGCTGGCATGGAGGTATCTATGAACTCGAATAATTGAACAGTAGCCAATCGTATTATTGATAAGCCGTCGTAACCGAACCAGATATGGACTGTGATTGCCAGTTGGCTCAACTTTGCATCGAACGTGTCATGAACCGATATTCGTTTTCCAAATCTGTGTATGATGTGAATTATTGTTCAGTCATTGGGCTCGTCTCATACACAACGCTTGGATAGAATAATAAATATAAACGTCAATTGTTTTCGAGAAGATCGTAAAAATTGCAGAATTGGTGTGGTAACGGCCGAGGTAACTGTAGAGTCAAGTGTCATGAACAATATCGGAAATTTTAATACCAACCTTTGGCTTCATGACACACATGCACGTGAAAAGGAACTCACAGCCAACTTCAGAGGATTTTGGGAAAGGCTGAACCTTTTAATGATTCCGTGCATGAACAACACTTCACAAGCTGGTCGAAACAAGCAATTATCAGATAATTTTTCAAAGTTGAAGAGACTCCTAACAGAACTTCTGGTCTGGTATAATCTGAACTGAATCCTTGTTTTTGGGAAATCGCCATGAAGTACTCTTAGGTGTGTTTGAACAGACTTAATAATAACGGAAATTCAGAGGTGCTCAAATGATCAGGCCTCTGAGAAATCTCTAATGAATATAACCAAATGGAACAATGCACAAAAAAACATTCGAGGATAACGTTATATGAAACATATGAAACGTCTGCATAGTGATCGGAGAAGATTAATATTAATCAACATTAATGCTCAATTCTCAATTTTAACCTAGCAAAAAAACGTATCATGACCCTCAACATTCGGATTGAAGAAGTGTACAGATAGTTTTGAAATGAAATTTCTGTTTCGTTCGGAAAACGCAGTTGAAACATAAGTTGAAACACATTATTAACATCAGTTCTTTGAAAGTTATGAGCCTCGACAAAATGTGACTTTATCATATTTTTTGTTTTATTTTTAGGTCCATAACAATACATGTTCTTCATTTCTTCTTTTTCGATGGATCTTTCAAACAGCGCCTTCCGTACTCTTGATATAAAATTCAAAGTTCGAAAAAAGCTTTTCGAACATAAGCAGTTCGAATGTGACTTTCTGAGAGATAGCTTTATGGTTAGCCATAACCAAACTTTTCAGGGACAGAGCTAGACGCCCATTTTCAAAACAAAAAAAAACACGTGTTGGGTTTCAACAACATTTTTTCCTTCCATGTATACAACTTTTGCCACGTTCATATTGGCTGGAGTTCATCTATTTAATTACCTAGTTTGCATATATGGAAAAGGATTATGGTTGAATCTATGGTCTTCAGTAGAAATGAACAAAACTAAATTGTCGAACCAAATCAAATCTTGAAAGGAGTAAGAAGTGAATTTCTAAGCTTTTATTGAGGTTCGGAACACACAGTCGCGAGGACACTATTCACAAAATTACAGTCATATAATGCAAATTGATGAATACTAAAAATCATGAACCGTCTTCCAAAGCATTCTCAGAATATTATTATGAATTCGAACGTAATTTTAACAATAATATAGTTATTGAATTATAATAATTCACTATTGCTTATCACATTTCCATCTTCCTCCCACAATAATAACATTTGACCTATCAAAGTTGGTGAAAATATATCAAATTGTTCGAAAAGGATTACAACGGCTTCTCAAATACTTTTCGCTCCACGGGCATTCCATTGTACTGTTTTCTCTGACCTACACCTATATCGTTGGATATTTATTTTTGTGAATGAACAACTATGACAAATTCTGCTATAGAAGACATTTGTCGAACTTATGTTTGATCATTATTCTCAAATATATCCCAGGCTCTTCTGGCATTGTGTGCTGAGTATCATCCTTGAGGATACAGTGTCAACAATGATTTTATCTACTTCTGACATCGACAGACACTGTAAGGAGCATCTAGTATATTTTATTTATATTAGTTGGAAAATTCTTAGCGTATAAACTCCCAAACACACTGTTTGCATACATCAATGCCACTATTATAAAGAGGTGAAGTTTCTAACTTTGTTTGTTTGATTCTTTGTTTGAAATATTGATCTGATTATGAAAATTCTTTCATTTACAGAAAGCTACATTCTTCAGTAGTTATATGGGCAATATTTTATTATGATTGAATAAAAAGATCAGTGAAAAATAACAGTAAAGGTTAATCAAGTCAGAGATGTGATGCTTCACCGGCGTGCGCTGAACAAAGGGTTCGGTTCGACTTCTATGCAGACGATGTCGTGGGCATTAAGAGAAAATATTGTATTTTTCAAGGCCATACACCCATGTTGCCATTAGAAGCAGTTGTTCCGTCGAACACCCTCCGATTTTAACAATGTTTGATTATACACATTACGCTTCGGAGACGGACTCGAATATTCGCCTTGAAACAAGACAAATGTATGAGTTAGCTGAATATACTTGTAGCCGACCAAACACATGCGAGATTTTTTCTCGAACTCATGAAATGGTAATTATCACATAGATTTCAAGAACTAGCATAATATGTGCTTGGAAAATAACTGTTTTCTGTAATGTGTCTGTCTTAATAATTTTTTTAGTCATGGGCAAGAAGATAAACAGGAAAAAGCATAGTGGACCAAATGAGACACAAGTGTGGTGAAACTGGTAAAGCTCCTTACCCTCTCATCAAGAGACACGTGATTTGCTAATTGCTGTTTCATATATTTTCTCTGTTATCTCATTTTTGTATGTTGATATGTTTTTGAATCGGTATCACGATGAAAATAAGATTCATGTCAAATATTTGCAATAAATGGTATCCTTCAAAAATAGACCCAATTCCTGAGCGAATTGTACATTGAATGAACATCATATCAACTTGAATTATTTGCCCATCTTCCTAAAATAAAGTTTTCAAATTGACACCCTGTATCATTTAGGAAAGGTAAGTTGAGATTGAAAACCTTCAGCATCATGAATTTTTTTAGTTTGTGCTTTACTCTCTAAACATTTTAACTAACTTTGATACTGGCAATAAAACGTTGATCATTTTCATTCATTTGATTCATGTCTTCGACAATATAAATCATTACACAACTTTCCCAGTGGTAGAAAAATGCTCTGGGGGCCTGTCTAACAGAGCATATGCTGCCGTGTCGAACATGCAAAATTATTGTTTCAAGAATGGTTTGATTTTGATAAATGCCAAAACGAATTCAGAGAGCCCAGATTCTATTTCACGATTTCGATAATCGAATTGTTTAGAATATGCGTATATTTTCGGTACAGCGCATGCTACAGTCACAGTCTGAGCTACTCGACAATCGAATTCGTGAAAAAGAATCTGGGGGCAGTTAATCTCGAATACGATTACAGTTAACTAGTTGAGTCTTGTGATAGTACCATAGTACATGTGGACGTTGCGAGATTTCTAGGTATCCTGATTGACTCTTAACTGTTTCGGAACCCTCAGGTTGACCTAATTCTGAAAAAGGTGTCGAGGCATTGCTTTGTTGTATAGAAACTTTTAAACTTTGTTTCAACAAGCCCATTATTGAACTATTACTATGCCTTTGTTCACTCCACACTCAACTGTGGCCTTCTGTGTTTCGGAAATAGCAGTAGAGGATTCATGAGGTTCTTGTATTGCAAAATAAATTATCCGTACCACTCGTTTTGAAAAGTGTCTAGTTTCCTGTAAGCCATTGTTTACCGATTGAAACAGTTTAACTGTCGTGAAAAGTTTAAAAACAGAGGTGATACATGTTCTCTCTCAGGACATAAGCTATCACAAAATCACAATGTTCTTGAAACTTTTCCTAGAGATCAATTACCCTAACACCAAACTGATATTTTTGCACTCGACGCGCGTTTCGCTAACAAGGTTAGCATCTTCAGGAGAAGAAAATTGATAATCTAGAGCCGAGAGAGAACTAACCTCAGCTCTAGATTTAGTATCAATTTTTCTCCTGAAGATGCTAACCTTGTTAGCGAAACGCGCGTCGAGTGCAAAAATATCAGTTTGGTGTTAGGGTAATTGATCTCTAGGAAAAGTTTCAACTTTTACACCAAAGGTTCCAAAACTCATCGTTTACACAATGTTCTTGTTTCCAGTCATCGATTGGCTAAAGGTTAAACTATCATATGGACCTCACATATTGTCAATAAAATTATATAATGTGCCCACAATTTCGTTAAAGCAAGTTGAGAACATTACGACTCTTAAAAGCGAAGTTAAGAATTTGCTTTATGAAAATACTCTCTATTCACTCAATGAGTATTTTCAGGCAAATACAGAATCATAGTTTGTTGGTCGTTTCTGTGAATAATTTTATGTTGTTTTACATTGTTGTTATTCCATATTCTATAAATTTGTGTTTTTAAAACAAAATTTCGTCTCACGTATTCAATTTTAGGCTATATTATAAACTTGACTGTTTGAATTTGAATACTCTTCTCTATTGTGTTAGTATCGATCCTGGATATTGTTATGACAGTATGAATGTATTAACGGAACTCACAAACTTTCACTCGAACGGTACAGAGATATTCCTATAGGCCATAGACAATCAATCAGCACTGAACAATAGTGCTGTCTCTGCGAAAAACTTCCACACCGGCACAGATAGGCGGAATGACGTAGATCAAATTACCTTCTGTGAATCGAGTTCTTTTTGCAATCATTAGATGTTATTTTCCGTCTGATATTTCATACAGAACATGTATTACAAGGTGCAGATAAGATCATCACGGCCGGTTTCGTTTACGTCACTGTGAATGTGAACTTGATATTTCGAAACTGAAAATCAACAAATAAAACTCATCATGAATGCCAAGTGGAAGACGATGAATAATTATGCCTCGGACAATCAGATAATGACGAAAGAAAATGGGAGAGTTTGGTCTTACGTGACGCTGTTCGCAAAACTTCTCTTGTCATCTCGTGATGGATAAAAATTCTAAACATCACAGCAAAGTCTCAAACACAATGTATTTTCCCGAATGTGAAATGTGTTCAGCAGGCGTTAATCAAATTGAGTGGGTAAATGTTTTATATATATATATATATATATATAGAGAGAGAGAGAGAGAGTAAGGAGCTCTTTTAGTTAACCACACTTGGGTCTCATAAGGCCAACCATACTTTTTCCTGTTTACCTTTCTGTCTATGCCTAAGGAGGACAGACACATTTCAGAAAACGACTATTGTCTTCTTTCCTAGCACATACCATGCTAGTTTTCGACATCTATGTACTAATTTCGATTTCATGAGTCTCCACAAAAAAAAGTCGCAAATTTTGGTCGATCCCAAGCGTATTGTTTGAATTCTATAAGTGTTTCTAAAGGTGATTGTTCAAGTCTGGCCTGGTAGAGTGATGTGTGTTGAAATTTGAGTGTTCTCAACTGAACACTGAACAACTGCTTCCAATAGGTTTGCAGCTTTTGGAAATGCAGTATTACTCTTTACTCTTATACACTTAACAAAGACTAGCTGTTGCCTGCGACTCCGTCTGCGTAGAAGTAGATCAATCATAATAAAATATAGACTTCAACACTTCCTTCTAATAGTGAAATAGTTTTCATGATCGGATCAATATTTCCGTAGATTACCCTCTACAAACGAGCAAACGAAGTTTACCTCTTTATGATAGTAAATAGGTAACAGTTTGAGAGTTGATATGGTGAGAGTTCCCCAACTCAAAAAAAACTGATATTAATTTAATATACCAGATACTTCTCACATTGTCTGTCGATATGACGAACTAGATATATTTCTCAACACTATAAAAAAATAATCACCACGATGTAACAAGATAATTATAGAAAAAGGTCCAATTCAATCCTCGATATTCTGTGGTGAAAAATTTTCAATGTCTAGGTCTGATCATGAAATTTTTACCGTTTTATAAGTTCCCTAAGAATCTGATGATTCTTTTCCAACGATTTGCTTCTGAAAGAATCAGAAGTAAATTGAATATCACTGTAGATTTTCCGACAGAAGGCCTAGATTTGAGTAAATATGCGACAACAAATATATCTCCTTGTCGCTATGATCTATATGCACCCTCAAATCACATCGGAACTACATACAACGGCCACTACACAGCTTACTGCCGACATCCTTATGCGAGGACTTGGTATGAATACAACGATTCCCACGTGTCAGCAATTAGATCCCAATCTGTCATAGGTGACGAAGCCTATGTTCTTTTTCATGAACAGGAAGACATCAAATGACTCAAATACCATTTTGACCTATTCATATGCCATTGTTCATTCCATTTTAATGTTTATTCAGTTCATTGTTGAATGTTCACCTACCAATTCATATACTATATTGTCGTAATTCAATGATTATTGCTGATATATATATATATATATATATATATATATATATATATATATATATATATATTCCAGAGGCATTCGTATCTATCAGGTCACAAAAATTCTATTGAACACAATTCTCGTTTCTGTCCATCGTGTTACCATTGATCATTAATTCTGCCATGAAAATAACTGCACTTTCACTGTCTGATGGTGCAATGCCATTCTTTCGAGTTTTCATTATAGGAAACATTTTTTTGAAATATTGAAAGGTTCAACCGAAACCAGTTTGATATACTAGTACTAGACGTTATTATTTACTTCGGCGTCTAGAAACCTTGATGCTTTATTCGAAAAAATGGGACAAACATTCGTAAACTGAATGTGAAGGCGGCATCGAAAAGGAAGCGATTTTTAGGAAGAATGAAAAAGTACAACCTCTATTCTATTTTTTTCCACCAGAAATTCTGAACGATATGGAATATCTAGTTTTTCAGACACTCTATCAACTACCTTGCACTAGTTCCAAAATGATACTTGCCTACATAACTCAATTAAACCTTCTAGTAAAAATACAGCGTACGATGCAAAAAGAGCCTTGGAAATATCTGAGAAGAATGATCAAACATAAGTTTAGCAAATGTTTTCATACAAATGTTTATTCAGGAACATGAATTTCCAACGATATTGATGTAGGTCAGAGAAAACAGTACAATGGAATACCCGTGGAGCGTGAAGTGTTTAAGTAGGCGGTGCAATTCTCTTCGAATTTGATACATTTTCACCAACTGTAACGAGTTATTCTCATGAATCAATTGTTATTATTGTAGGAGGTGAATAGATGTGAATATGATGAGCCAAATTGAATTATTATAATTTGATAACTATATTACCGTTATTAAATTACATTTGAATTCATGATAGTAGTCTGAAAATGCTATGAAAGAATGTTCAAGATATTTAAAATACATTAATTTGTATTATATGCCTGTATTCTCATAAATAGTGTTCTCGCCAATATGTATTTCGAACCCCAATATAAATTTTATAGTTTTTTTCTCCTTCCAAGATTTGATTTGATTCGACATTCCAGTTTCGTTCATTTCTAGTTATCAATTTTATATTGAGAGTACGAAAGGCTCATTTCTGAAAGGTCTTTCGAAAAATGGGAAATGTAGATCATGTAATGGACCTTCAAATGAAATGTAAAATCTGAAAAAGTCACATTTTCCCGAGGCTCACAACTTTCAGAATATTGATGTTGAAAATGAGTTTCCTCTTAGGGTGTTAACCGCGTTTTCTGAACGGAATAGAAATTTCATTCATTTGATAGAACTATCTATCTGTACACATGAATTGTTAGTTCCGGGCCTGTTCTGCAAGTTTTTGGGTCTGACGTTTCGTCTGCATCTGGGGCAGACATTCTCAAAGGCGATGTGGCAGTATTCGAGATATCCTTTATATTATTGCTCTCTCTATTTATCGTTTCTGGAAACAGACTATTATCTTCTGGGAATCGAGTTCTTTTTGTAATCATCAGATGTTATTTTTTGTCTGATATTTCATACAGAACATGTATTACAACTTGCAGATGAGATCATCACGGCCGGTTTCGTTCACGTCACTATGAATGTGAACTTGATATATCAAAACTGAAAATCAACAAATAAAACTCATCACGAATGCCAAGTGGAAGACGATGAATAATTATGCCTCTGACAACACTGTTACACATCAAATCGAAATGTTGACGTGACAATTGACTTCACACTTGATATCAAAACATAACGCCCCCTGCCGGGCAACTTCCAAAAGTGTTGATCGTTTTTTTCGCCGACACTGTAACCTCATTTGGATAACCTCCCCAGTTTTTGTTTCAATGGAATACTCGATGCAAAACCAATTCACAGTCATTGGAAAATGAATTGATGCAAATAATTCAATAAAAAATGTGTGGTGAGGTTGATTTTGTCGTGGTTTGGCTGATTTTATTTCAGTGAGGATTAACAGTTCATTCAGTTATTTTAGTGGACATACTTTCGAACTTTCTGGTTCTGATTTCGAGGAGCTTTATGAGATGTAGGTATATGTTGATGAGTTGGCTAACCTCGAAAACTGTAATCAGAATGAGTTTTAAAATTTGAATCAACTGTTATCTTTCAAAGAACCTACCAACTGAACTGTGAACTAATTCTATAATGGCAATTTTGCACATCTTCTACTGATCCGAAAAACAATAGTAATTTCTTGTTCCCAATCATTCCGATTCTAGACTACTCAGTTATTCGTTTGGAATTTTTGACTCTTCTGTGTCTTATCGTAAATGGAAAAACACTTAATTTTGTATCCACTCGATACTTCACAAAACCACCACACGTCTTTCACTATACAACAGCTTCTCCAGGAGTGTTATTGTGCTATGGTAATACCAACACACGTCTGAAAATGCTATGCTATAGTGAAACATGTATGGGGGTTCTGTGAGCTGTCCCGTGAAAATCATACAGTGAAGTGTTGTTTCAAGTACGTCATCATGAATTTTCATCAAGTATCGGACAATTCAATCAGTTATCTTGTATCTGATGGTGTGTAGAATGTGGGTTTGGAGGTAGGAACAAGGTTTATCATGTGGTGACCTCGAATTCAGGGAATGATTTCTCGGAATATTTTATAACGATTTTTTTATGTTATGAAGTGTGGAATTTCACAGCTGGGGTATCATAATTATGAGTATATGGGTTTTTTAGTTGTTCTTCAGGTTTTTGTTCTTGCACGATATTTCGTCGGCTACCACAAAAGATAATACATTTCATTGACTGAAAAAAACGTGTGATTTCAATTTTCAATCCTAATGAATTTATTTTTCCTGATCACTGAAAAGTCATAAGTGACATTATTTATATATTCGTGTCACCACCATTTTTGCAATCTGACAACCCTATTTCAACGTTGCAGTTTGTGAATAGTTTCAGCGACTTACTGATCCCTGTGGTCCATTTTTGTTGCCGCAAACTATGAATATGTGATGGCATCATTGTTTTGATTTTGAAGAATTTGATTATCTTTCGAAACTGAAGGAATGAAGTGAAGTAATAATGTGAATTCATTTCACTTATTATGAATGAATAAAATTATACATCATACGTGATAATGTTGACGTTTATCTTGGTAACATAGCATTTCTCACAGCAACCAGTTGGCGCCAGATGCTGTAGCCACAAATTGCATCGTAAAAATAGGGCGTAGTGGACTACCGCAAGGGCAGGTAAATGGAATTTCATACAAACTGTTGGACTGCATTGTTGTAAGCTCAAATAAATAATTCGGAAAAAAATGTTTGTAGCAGAGAATTATATCTAATGAATAATATTTGCATAGTAAATTTAATATCAATTCATTCATAATTCTCAAAAAAGCGAGTAACAGCAAAAAAATATTATTATAAACTATATACTGTGTTTTTCTTCAATGACCTCCCCCCTTTTATTTTTCAAACAACTCAACTGAAATAATTGGAAGTTGGGATGATGAAATTGATGCATGAATACTATATTCAGCAGTGAAATTGAAAGATGAAAATTTTAATACGGCGACTGTGCGTTATCTGGGAAAATATGGAAAGGGGTCTTATGACACATCCTTTTGAAGCTGCTGACGAATACTGTACAATCCGAGAATATTGAGTTAATATCTTCAACTACTACAAGATGGTGCAACATTTTATAATTGCCTGAATTCGATGATCAACTTTATAACTTTGGAAAATAAGCCATGGGACTAAGAGGGAAGCTGGTGAGGAGGTGTACTTACCACTGGTGTGATAGGGAGGGTAAGTTTGTGGATCTTAGGCAAACCGTATAATCTGGGAGTCGAAGGGTTCATGGAAAATAATTGCTCCTTTTTTGAAATATGAAAGACCCATTGAAGTTTCCAAAAATTATTGAAATATTCAAAATTGCCACCACATATTTGTGGTTTGCGACAAGAAATCAATTACAGAAGTAAGGGCCAATTCATATATCTCTGTTCGAATCTTAGTCCTCATTTCATTTGGAAACAATGTCGATTTCAGACGTCTATGTGGGAGCATTTGAAGAACTACGTCTGTTTCAGTCTCCCCATCAATCTTGACATTTATACTCAACTGTTGCAACTTATCGCATGAAAAAAGATTCATGCAACTTGAAAAATTTACATAAATACATGCAACTTTCTTCAGCTGCAGAGACAAATTGCATCGTCGAAATAGAGTCTTGTTAAAATCACACAATGAATTGTTTTTCCAATCCTTTCATTCCTTTTTTTGGAATAATAAAGTCAAAATGTAAAGAGTAATAAAAGTAATAAATAGAAACAATATACTGAAAATTGCTCCCAAAAGTCAACTATCATGATTGCGTATAGTCACTTCCAAACCAAAAAACCCCCTTTTTCGAGTTGTATTGCGTCGGTACTATCGGTCGAATTGACTTCTATATTATATCAGAATTTCTTGGAGTGATTCAACCAATCCAAAGGGAAGCAAATACTAAACAGCTCGAGGCAGAAGTTTTGACGGCGGTTGCTTAGAGAACAATGAATTAGTGCGTTCATTCGGAAAACCGTATTTGGAATATCACTTATTTTTCAATTATGACACAAGCATTCATATATACAATTTTTTTAACGCATGAAAATATTTTGGTTAGTCAGGAAAGATGTCTCGGGCTAATGAATCATTGACGTCAATGTAAGCGTTGTCAATAAATGTTTACTGACAATTATCGATGATCGTTTATAAAAATAAACATGCTTATATCCCACTAATCAGCGGTTGACAATTATGATATCTGAAAATTTCATCTCAGCATGGACATCGACCAGATCAAAATTCAAGGGTGTCAAGTCGATGAACATGGCGATACTTTTTTTCCCGTGCAAGCAGCGGATACCTGTTCTACCAGTAATAAAAATAATTATGTGGTCGATAAGTAGTTCTTGAAGGTTGTTTCTATATGAACAGTATCCTTATCAATCATGTTGAATTCGGCAAAGTATCACACTGAATTTTAAAATATCGAATATCAGAAATGTCATCTATTTGTCAGTTTGCATTGCCAATATTGAAAAGTAGCACTGAATGTTACCAAGATAAACGCCTACATTATCAGAACTGATATATAAATTCATTCATTTCTAATACTTGTAATAAATTCACCTTATTTCTTCACTTGATTCCTTCAGTTTCGAAAAATCATTAAATTATTCAGAACAACCATTCCTAGACCGGGCGGTAGTGACATTTGGACCATTTTTTCAACGTCTGCTGTTGGAATAGGAAATACTCGAATCTGAAACAAATCATAATCTGCAAAAAAAATACGCGCTGCGTTGTACTTCATGGCTAACCCAGTATTTGTCCTTGATGGAACACACTGTTTCCAAAGAGTATGCCTCATATACAAAATAGTTGAGGCTTTCGCGGCCGAGGTTTTCAGTATCACTACTTTTATTCGGGTTTGAAGGCCGTCGTTTTTTGGAATTTCTTCCTGACGTTTCGCTGGCTCGAGTGGCTAGCTTCTTCAGAGGTTCATTCATCTTGGAATTCACTCCGATGACTGGAGATTGTTTCTTCGCAAGTTGTATTTATGCCGATTCAGGTAGTTTGCGGTGCTAATTATTCCATTCGGATTGGGGAATTGTCATTAATATTGATTACCTTGTTTCTTCCTGTGGGTTCGGAGAATAATCATCATTAATATCTGAAGAACTACCTGCAGTTATTATCGATTTTCTTAAAATGGGATTCCATATTCGGTTGAGGTTGACAGCTTCTTCTTTTCTGTTGAAATTATCCGTGTGTTTGTGGATTTCTATTGCCTCCCGTACCAGTCGGCTATGGTATCCCTGGTTGGGTGCAATCAGTTTTGCATTTTCAAACAGAATCCTGTGGTTTCCCTCACTAGTGCGTGTTCCGCCACAGCCGACTTGTCAATTTGCCCTAGTCTGCAGTTTCTCTCATGTTCCTTTAGCCTAGTTCCCATGGATCTTTTGGTGGTACCGATGTATACCTTCCCACAGGTGCACGGTATGCGATAAACCCCTGCTGCAGACAGTGGATCTCTTTTGTCTTTAGCCGATCTGAGGCTCTGTTGAATCTTCTTTGTGGGTTTAAATACAGCTTTTATGTTGTATTTACTCAGGAGTTTTCCAATTCTGTCTGTGACCGTCGGGATGTATGGCAAATATGCATGTGCAACTATCTGAACGTCCTCCTTGTTTCGAACAGTGGAATTCTTCAGTTTCATGGCCCTGTTGATCTCGGGTCCACTGTATCCATTCGACCTCAAGGTCACTTGAAGATGTTCCAGTTCTTCCTCCAGATGTTCTGGTTCGCATATTCTTCGAGCACGTTCCGTTAGAGTAGAAATGACTCCTCTCTTTTGGCTGGGATGGTGATTCGATAGCGCGTGCAGGTACCTATCCGTGTGTGTGGGTTTTCGGTACACTTTGTGGGTTAGTCTAGCCCCACATCGTTCGATCAGAACATCCAGGAATGCTATTCGTTGGTCTTGTTCAGTCTCCATGGTGAACTTAATATTGGGGTGTTGAGCGTTCAGTGGTCGAGAAACATGGTAGGGCCGCTCTAAAACTCTTTCTCGACCACTTGAACGCTCAACACCCCAATATTAAGTTCACCATGGAGACTGAACAAGACCAACGAATAGCATTCCTGGATGTTCTGATCGAACGATGTGGGGCTAGACTAACCCACAAAGTGTACCGAAAACCCACACACACGGATAGGTACCTGCACGCGCTATCGAATCACCATCCCAGCCAAAAGAGAGGAGTCATTTCTACTCTAACGGAACGTGCTCGAAGAATATGCGAACCAGAACATCTGGAGGAAGAACTGGAACATCTTCAAGTGACCTTGAGGTCGAATGGATACAGTGTACCCGAGATCAACAGGGCCATGAAACTGAAGAATCCACTGTTCGAAACAAGGAGGACGTTCAGATAGTTGCACATGCATATTTGCCATATCCCGAGGGTCACAGACAGAATTGGAAAACTCCTGAGTAAATACAACATAAAAGCTGTATTTAAACCCACAAAGAAGATTCAACAGAGCCTCAGATCGGCTAAAGACAAAAGAGATCCACTGTCTGCAGCAGGGGTTTATCGCATACCGTGCACCTGTGGGAAGGTATACATCGGTACCACCAAAAGATCCATGGGAACTAGGCTAAAGGAACATGAGAGGAACTGCAGACTAGGGCAAATTGACAAGTCGGCTGTGGCGGAACACGCACTTAGTGAGGGAAACCACAGGATTCTGTTTGAAAATAAACTGATTGCACCCAACCAGGGATCCATAGCCGACTGGTAGGGAGGCAATAGAAATCCACAACACACGGATAATTTCAACAGAAAGAGAAGCTGTCAACCTCAACCGAATATGGAATCCCTTTAGAAAATCGATAATAACTGCAGGTAGTTCTTCAGATATTAATGATGATTTTCTCCGAACCCACAGGAAGTAAACAAGGTAATCAATATTAATGACAATTCCCCGAATCCGAATAATAACCCAACTACCTGAATCGGCATAAATACACTTGGGAACATCTCCGTCTGGAGTGAATAGATGGCCTCTGAAGGCTACCTCGAGCCGGAGTAGAGAATCCCCCAGGCGAGCTAATTTTCGTTATTAGTATAACTACTTCTCTTCGGGCTTGAAGGCCGTCGTTCTTTGGAATTTCTTCCTGACGTTTCGCTAGCGCGAGTGGCCAGCTTCTTCAGAGGCTTACTCATTTCCGATGACTAAACATTTCGATTTCTCAAGGCGTATTTATATCGATGCAGGTAGTCTGGAGTGTTAATTACTTCTGTCGGGTTCGGGCAATAATCATCATTATTAGTTGCCGCACTACCTGCTGTGATTTTATCGGTTATTCTTGATTTCCTCAGAATGGGATTCCAAATTCTGTTTAGATTCAACGCTTCTTCCTTTCTGTTGAAATCGTCCGCATGTTTTTGGATCTCTATTGCCTCCCGTACCAGTCGGCTATGGTAACCCTGGTTGGGGACAATCAGTTTTGCGTTTTCGAACAGAATCCTATGGTCACCCTCACTCAGTGCGTGTTCTGCCACCTCCGATTTGTCGGTTTGCCCCAGCCTGCAGTTCCTTTGATGCTCTTTGAGCCTTGTACCCATGGATCTTTTCGTGGTACCGATGTAAACTTTCCCACAGGTGCACGGTATGCGATAAACCCCTGCCGCTGACAGTGGGTCTCTTTTGTCTTTAGCCGACCTGAGGCTTTGTTGGATCTTCTTGGTCGGCTTGGAAAACGTTTTTATGTTATATTTCCCCAAGAGTTTTCCAATTCTGTCAGTGACCCTCGGGATATATGGCAGATATGCATTCGCAACTACCTGAGAGGCCTCCCTGTTATGAACCGTGGGACTCTTCGGTTTCATGGCCCTGTTGATCTCAGATACACTGTATCCATTTGACCTCAAGGTCACTTGAAGATGTTCCAGTTCCTGCTCCAGATGTTCTGGTTCACAGATTCTTCGAGCACGTTCAGTTAGAGTAGATATGACTCCTCTCTTTTGACTGGGATGGTGGTTCCATAGTGCGTGCAGGTACCTATCCGTGTGCGTGGGTTTTCGGTATACTTTGTGGGTTGGTCTAGCGCCACATCGTTCAATCAGAACATCTAAGAATGATATCTGCTGGTTGTGTTCGGTTTCCATGGTGAATTTGATGCTGGGGTGTTGAGCGTTTAGGTGATCCAGAAAAAGGTTCAGAGCGTCCCTTCCATGTTTCCAGACGACAAAGGTGTCATCCACGTAACGTAGCCTCAAGGTCGGCTTCAAATCAAAGGCGTCGATTGCCTTCTCTTCAAAACGTTCCATGAAGAAATTGGCTATCACTGGGCTCAGTGGACTTCCCATCGCCACTTCATCCAATTGCTCATAGAAGGTTCCCCTTGCGATTGAAAGTAACTTCCCGTAAGGCATGCTCTGAAAAGTCCGACGATATCACTTGGGAACAGGCAGGCTTTCTCCCTCAGAGAGTCTTCTAGTGGGACGTTGGTAAACAAGGACACAACATCGAAGCTGACCATGATATCTGTCGGTTCCAAGGTCAAGCCTTTAATTTTACCAACGAAGTCTGTTGAATCCTTGACGTAGGAATTTGTTCTTCCGACATGAGGCTGGAGGAGTGAGGCCAGATGTTTTGCCAAGTGATAGGTAGGTGAGCCTGGGGCACTGACTATGGGTCTCAGTGGCATGTTGGGTTTATGCACCTTTGGAAGACCGTAGAGCCTGGGTGGAACGGCTTCAGTTCTGAGAACGGTTTTCTGTATGGTTTCCGACAGTGAGGACGACTTGATGAGTTTGTTTACATTCCTCAAC
Source organism: Zygogramma bicolorata (assembly GCA_032362365.1). NCBI lineage: Eukaryota > Metazoa > Arthropoda > Insecta > Coleoptera > Chrysomelidae > Zygogramma > Zygogramma bicolorata. The sequence goes on along the minus strand of JAVJAQ010004042.1, from coordinate 475,418 downwards.
CTTGATTGTGTCGGATCCCTTTAGAGTTTGCGGTAGTTAGTGGGTTCTAGAAGGTCTTCAATCTTGCTATTATATTCCTCCGTTTTTAGAAGGACCGTGGCGTTTCCTTTGTCCGCTGGAAGGATCGTGATACCCTCATCAGAATTCAAGCTTCTCAAGGCTGCAATCTCTCTTTTTGTGATATTGCATTTTGGTGGCCGTGCCTTGCTTAGAATGTTCGCTGTCACAATCCTGATTTCTTCCGCTTTCTCATCTGGTAAGTTCCTGATCGCCGCTTCCGTATTGGCGATACGGTTTATGGGTTATTCTCACGATGAGACTAGTTCAAGTTGTAATTGGCGTACTGGGAAAAGTTGGTTTTCTCAATACATTCGGGGAGTTTGTAAATCACCCAGTATGATTTGAAACAGTATATCTTCATGTTTTTTTTTTTACTTCAATCGATGTTTTTTTATGTGGCAAATGTAAAGCAGTCTTTTGAAAGGCTTCCATCCAAATTCTTGTTGAACTTAACAAACGCAAATTATGGGTTTTACATGAAGTACCACGCAGGGCGTTATTTTTTTGCCGATTACAATTTATTTTATCTTGAATTGCTGTTCTTTCCGATGGCAGACTGTAAAAAATTGATCCAGAAAACCTGTCACTTCCGTCCGGTCCATCTTCACAATAGTGCCACCATCATATATTTGTGGTTTGCGTCAACAAATTCCATACATAGATCACTATTCGCTTCAACTTTTCGCACCAAAAAATATTCATGAAACTCGAAAAACTTGCATGAATACACGCAATATTCATGACTTGCAGGGTCGAATTACATCGTTAAAACAGGGTGTAAAAGAAAGGGACAAAATTAATGTATTTCAAAATGATTGAAAACTCGTCACTTCCTGACAGCCATAACAGATCTGTGCCAGAAATCAACAATTTTGGGCATTCATGTGAACCAGATTTATACCATGAAGATTTGCAGTGAAAATATGCTGAGAATGACATATGAATCAAACTCAATTATAACTACTTATACATGCGTTTTTTACATCTATTTGACAGATTTCACCGAATTATTTCTTGAAATTATTTTCTTATATTTTTCATTTTGATATATTTTTCTCAAGTAATTCTTTCTTTCAAAAAATCGTTCAGTTGTACAATTGAACAGAGTTTAAAATATCAAATGCCAAATACTTGTTGAAACACATTTCAATGGACAACAAAACCGTAGCCAAGCTGTAAGAGCGGCTGCTCTCAGCCGGGCGATTCAGGTTCAATTCTTGTATCAGAATTTCAGTTCGAGATTCATATTGACGAAAGGTAAAAATTTATAAAAAAAGATGGATATGTACATGGCACCTAACGAATAAAAACGTGTGTTTATTTGTTTGATCAAAAATCCATTTCAACCTTTTTTGTTCGGATTTGACTACCTGATTCGATTTGTATTTCATAAGTTCATTATCTTTTTTGCTCAGTAACAGGTTTCAATAGAGTTAATAATATAGACAATGGAAGTCCGAACGAAAACCACTCATCAAAGAACGTTGTCAACCACATTCAAGCAGAAATATTTGTTTCTGATCGTTTTTTTTTTGTGCACAACAGAATGCCGAAATAAGCACTTCTTCCTGACATTGAAGGGCCATAACTTCGGAGCAAAGGGAAAACGCCGCGTTTTGAATCGGATTTCGTGTTTAGCGACTTGAATTGATTTTTTTTCAAAATTAGTTGCTGTGCGATAAACGATTATTCAGCAGTAATATATTAGTATTCTCGTTTAGATTTTCAATTCTATAACTGTTTTGCCACAAACTGTCACAATATAGTTCCAACTGCCAGACATTATTGAAAACAGACTTTTACTTATCGGAACCATATTTTAGGATAATCAATCTCTGACATATTGCGATTCGAATCCATATCCCAACCTTAATTCCGACAGTCTATGATGTTTATGATTCTTGTTTATGATATTTGACACTGTCACGTCACACCATATTCTGATCTGATTTTCCATCATTATATACTATCATCCATCTTTATTGAAATGCAATGTCCACTAATAATCGCTTATAATGATGGTTACTACTCTAATATATGAGAAATTATTCAAATCAATTGTGATTCGTGAAATTGTAATGAGTACTACCTGTTTCTGTAGGTGATATGAGTCTACCTTACGAGGGTTTGGTGAATTCTAATGATGCACTTTTTTTGTTTCAGGGTTCGTAGTAGCAGTATCAATAGGATGCCTTCTATTTGGAATAATAGTAGTGATATTCTTCTCCTGTTGGATAAATCTAGTGGTAGATCATGTAAGTTCCAATTAATATTTTTCACAATACAGCTGAGCATAATTTCCTGAAATATTCGAGTAAGAGTCTGTTATCCTTACTGTCTAGCATTTTGAAAGAGTGCGCTTATGTTTTTCTATAGGTTGAACATAAGACAAAACGCAACGCATTCTATTCTTTCATAAGTTATATGTTTAAACAAACTTCAGGAAATTTTCATATTCTGAAGTTTTTCCCATATTTCTATTAAAATTATATACCAATTCACTTCCTAAAACTCGAACCGATATTACCGGTAAAATTTGTTGGTATCGGGACTTTTGAAATTTACAATGTGAAAAGGTTTAGCATTCGAAAAAAGTGTTGTATGGGGTGGAATGAGAAATAATCGGCAACTGATGAATAGTAACATTTTTAATGCAAAACTGAAGGCAAAATATACACTTTTTGCTAATTTCGAGTTGCCATAACTTCCGAACGATGGGAGACTGCTGCTTCATATTCGTGTTATATGCTTTCAAATACAAAGTACAACCTGAACTTATTATAAATATTCTCTTGTGGAAAAAGGAGCTTCGAATCACTTATTTCAGTCTTCTGATCACGAATCATAGGGGTGAAACGTGGCAGTCGATTCAATACCTGAATTTGCAAAAGTCATGACTCCGAAAATGCAAAGAAATCATGTGTGAAACATTCTTTCATGCCTTAAGAAAGTGTTTCTTTCACTTTTCTGGATAATAACAATTCCGAAGATAAACTCTCGCAAATTCAATTTTCAAAATTATTTCAAGGTTCCTTTTTCAATCTTTGGCAGATACCTATTCCCAACGCATAACTTTTAGTTTGAAAAAAAAGTTGAACCCACTGACGAAATTTGACGCTTAGGACATGAATTTGAAATCTAAACGTCCAAAAGTCAGGCAATGGATAATTTTTTTTCTACACCAAGGAATGATCTCAACACACATGATTTTTTCGTCTTGTCGATTCTATATCCCATGTTACTTTCCTATATTATTTTTCAGTCTCATTATCCTCAGAAAAATATTGAAATCGTTTTCGGATTCATTTTAACTGTTTCAAAACAATACAGTTTTTGATGACAATATCGGAATTTTTGCGAAATAACTATCGAGAAATGTGAAATGAGATGTGAACGAGACCTGGTTATTAACATATATGTGGTTCAATGGTGTGGAAGATAATTTGGAATATGCTCCTTTGGCGTCGAGTTGTGCCTTCATACACGTTTTATCTAAGTCAAATTACTTAGTGATAATGATGTTATTAAAATGGGGGATATGTCATTAAAGAATATTTGATATATGTCCGATATTCGCGTTTTGCGAGTAAATAAAAAAAATTTTCAAGTAGGCGAGGAAGTTAGTGGCATGGTTTCGTATCCGGCTTACGAGACCAGGGTCGTGGGTTCGATTACACAACGGGCAGAGATATTCCTTTGATAATTCATCTCTGTCGTGTTGGAGAATGACTCTGCCTCGTTTCATGCCTGACGGGTCCTCGAATAACCATGCTGCTCCTGAGTTATGATGAGGGGAGCTATAGTGTAGCCGCTGAAAAGATAGAATAATCACGTTATTGAATTAACGTAACACACGTAAATACAAAGCACAAATGAGTACAGTACAGTGTAAACAGTTCTGCATTTATTCCAGTTTAGAAGGCGTGGCATCGTACGCCGCGCAGGCTATTATATAGATGCAGGCATTCACCCGACTATAGTAACAAGCCTACTTGATGAAGGACTCTGAAAAAAAGTCGATGGCATTTGACATATAATACTATTAATCACGTTCACTATTACTACTATTTCACGCAATTGATTGAGAGGTAGGTTTTTGAAAATTCGTATTCATACTGACATATTCTAATATGCTGATCAAGAATATGAAGTCAGAATACAGCAGATGGTTCAAATTCTGGAGAGATAATCCCTCAAAGGTTGAAGTATGTCGTCCGTCAGGGCTCTGAGATTTCCACTAATCTCCTCAGACCTGAGGAGACTTAAAAAGTGAAGATCAAAACAGGTATTCAGCGGTATATTTTCGAAGAACTACACTGTCATTGTGAAAACAGTTCCCAAGTTTAAATCCTATTGGCCTGTGAACATTGCGCTGAATCTCGGGGTTTTTCAGGTTGAGTTGATGAATTAAAACCACGGTTGATGCTTATCTGGTATAATGCCGGCAAAGAACACAGCTGATGTTTTTCACAGGGCAAGCGAGAGCAGACGTAGCTTTATTACAATAAAGCTATAGAGGCAAAATAAAAAATGTTGAATACACAAAATAATGTGGTTGTAAGATGTCTGGAAGGATGGTGCTGGGACCGATGCGATATTGTTTAGAATTTTATGGCGACACTTTTCTGTCATTGTCATTTTAACGTATCATGGTGTGTTTCTCAATTTCATCGCTAGTTGACGCTAATTGGAAGTGCATAGTCAACCGATCGGTCGACAAACTATATTCTTTGATTCGAGCAGTCAACAAAATGAGCAAAATCTAATGTCATACTCATAAAAAACAAAATCGAATGAAAGGAACACAATTATAGGGAATTTGGCCAGTATTCTGAACAAATAATATAAGGTTGTTGATCAGTCAACGTCCAAAAGTAAAAGTATAGCCAGCCGTCAGGTCGGCCGTTTATACATTTCCTAGAAAATGTGTAACTCTTTCCGTTGCAAACGCCATCTGAATTGATTTGATGTCGGAAAGCCATGATGCTTATTATCATAGTAGGAATGTGTCGCCAAGTATACCCCAAACATGCCCAGGTATAACTAAGGGCCGGTTTTTCAATGCAAGATATCTGTCAGATTAAAATAACCATCAGTTTTTTTCCTTGTCACTGCCAAATATTATCCACGCGCACCTCCTCTCTCCTTCCATCTATCTGACAGATGACTCATTTATCCTTGTATTGAAAAACTGGCCCTCAGTACACCATCCTTCTAGACATCTTATATGGTTGTTTTGTTTCACCTGCCTATAGAGGCGCAGGCATAAGGCAATACGCAGCAGCGCGGCGTTTGTACAATGAAAAACCATGAACACCCCACAGTCACTATCAACGTCACCGGAATGGTCGAGATATCGCCGAGAACTCATCTCAAATTTTTGCCTAATACCTCAGATACGCCCGTCATATGCGAGCAGTTAGGAATTGTTGGTGGGCTATAGGTACGTTGGAACATTATGATTTGTTACAACATCAACCAGGAGGTGGAAATTCCAAATTTGTTTTGGTTATCATTCTCAAAATAGGATATTTCTAGATGTAGTAATGAAAATCTCCAAAGAATTAGGTCGCATGTGGCATCATGGGTTCTTGACCAAAGCACCATTATACAACTCACATCATTTACTGAGCCCTCCATTTTCAATTTTTATGACTGACGTCCTTGTGTGGCCCTACCATTAGGATCTGGAATATCATATTTATTTCACCTTCACCTCTAGGAATTTGATAACTGTTCGGAGAAGAACCCCTACATATGAAAAAAGTGGACGCTATAAATGTGAACTCTCAAAATCTTTGATATCTTCGTGACTAAGTCCACCATCTCTGTAATTACAAATCTAATGAAACTTTCAATTGAATGCTCAGCTTGTATTGGGTTACAATGTGCCAACCATTGCCAGGTACGGATCATATTAACACAGTTTCTCAGTTTCTTGTTTTGGACTAAGGAATATTTCACTTTGAAGAAACTCTAATTTGTTAATGAATTACTTATAGGTAGGGTACTAGAGATTTATTGAAAATACATCATTTGAAACATCAGCCGTCAGAAAGAATTCATGGTAGAAATAGTGAATGTGACTAATTAGCAAATAGGAAAGATAAATTATTCTTCATTGATCTTTTTGAATGACTTTTTTCGAAAACGTCACTTGACAATATCCTGAATTTCGCCAACTTTTCTACATCCTCGGCTTTTTCTTTCTGATTTCCTGGCCTGCATGATTATTTATGTTCCGCACTTGACAGCAGCACTTTCATAAAAAAGCCAGGGGGGACTGACCCTTTACAACTTCTCACTGAATCCCCACAATTTGGAAGTATCCACTTGTTTTTGAATATTATTCATAATAGACCAGGCAGCCGGGTTATGGAGAAATGAACCTCAGTGAAATTTCATGAATTGTTAGTGTATTTTAGTTGACGACTTTCTGAACAATAGTGTCCATGACCGTGACCGTACTTCATTTATAATAGAACCAGTTGTGTATCGAGAAGGATAATGAAGTATTATTTTCAAAAAATTATCTGACAAGCCATATCGCATTTTCAGGTGGTAATTCGTCAATTTTTTTCTTGTAATAACTATACGATTTCCGTCAAATAAGTTACTTCAGGTCTCATACAATTCATTGAAATTAATGTTTGAAATCGATGAATGATTTGAATTCATCGTTTGTGAAATCATCCGTATTTTTATAGTTTCGACCATGATTCGTGGTTGCAGCTGTTCGAAGGCACTGGAGAAATTGAAACAAATCGTTCATCACGCATGGTCGGTTGAGATCATATTTTCAGGATAAAAACTGATCACAGCAAGTTGACAAAACTTCAATATCCGACCAACAAACTCAAAGTAAAGGTAATATGAAAGTATTACAGAATTTCGCCGAGGAAATATTTAATTACAGGGTGATTTCCAAGAAAATATCGATTCTCAGATTTTCTCCATACCTTTTTGAATAGCCTTGAATAATATATAAATTATATATATTTCAAAAAGATCAAATGTCACCTACTAACATGCAGTACGAAGAATATGAAATTTTATTGAATATAGGATACAGGGACGATCAACTTCCTGACTCGTCTTGTAAAAAATGTTTGCATATCTCATTATCATAAACCAACCAGAAGCAAATCCAGCCAGATATTGAAATTACAAGAAGTTGAATTACTTATATTTCAAGACAACGTTCAGTTTTTTTAAATTCTCGAGTTTCCCTGTAGAAAATGAAACTTTCTCTCATAAGGGACTAATATTCAGTGTCATCAGAACACTCTCGCAGGAAAAAAATCTCAATACATTGAAGAAAATAAGAAATAAATGATTTAAAAAAAAGGTGTTTTTCCAACTTGAACACCCTGTATCTCTGAAACTAGTCGTAGGATTGAGTTGGGCCCAAGGACACTATTGTTCAGGAAGTCGTCAACTACAATATGCTGACAATTCATGAAATTTCACCCAGGCCCATTTCTCCGTAAGCTGACTGCATGGTCCGGAGATCTGCGCCAATTCACATATTATTGGGGATGATGGCTTCCATAAATCAATTTCGAGATACACAAAAATTTCGTGCCCTGAAAGAATCCATTGGTGGTAGATCACTGAATTATGCGTCACTTGAACTATATGACATCTTGAATAGAATATTTTTAATATTCAGATCCTCAGTCTGATACACCCCCTTTGATGGAAATCATTCATGAATCTCCAAAAAATATAGAAAGAATGGAATACCGTAAAAATACACAACTATGGTCCAGGGTCTCAATTGTCCGGCTACCTTTCCCAAATGAAAATCATGGACATAACAACTTATTGTTATGTCTAGTTCTTCATTCGGCACTATTTCATCTATTTGACATCCGAAGATGAAAGTTCTATGGATCATTTATAGGTATGACGTCATGAGCAGATATCAACAGATTCCATTTGCCCTTCCGGGGTTGGCTTTTTGGAAATAAACAAATAGTAACAAATTTGTTTGTTTTTTTGGGTTTGTTGGGTTTGCTTTTTGGTGTTTTGGTTGTGGGGTTTGTTTCTCTGGGTTTTGGTTTTGGTCTGTTGCCTGGGGGTGCTTTTCCGGGGGTTTCTCGGGGGGTCGCGGCGCGCGTGGGCGGCATCGTCTATGATCGTCTATGATGTTTTCAATTTTTCATGTAGCTATCTTTCAGTTTGATGTTTTCTCAATTGTAATTGTATTTTTTGTAACTTTTCCAGATACTTACATTACAAGATGGGACACAGACGTTCGGATGGTGGTCGAAACCTCCGGTGTTGCCAATGATGAAAGTTTATATTTATAACGTAACAAATGCTGATGAGTTTCTGAACAATGGATCAAAACCGATCGTCGAAGAGCTCGGACCCTATATATATCTGTGAGTAGTAATTTTCATTGATATGATCTCGCATAACAGAAACAAGTTCAAGTTTTTTTCTGAATTTATGGCAGTATGTACGCATATACGACTCACATTATACGATGCAGTTCGATAGAATTCATCACTTTCTATAACACAGCTGAAATTTTGAGCGAAAGAAGTGCATATTATGTAAGTCCTCTTTCGGTACGTGGCAAAAATGTATGATTGAACAAAAATTTCTGAGTTATTCTTGAAAAAAAGGAATAAAATACAGCTCATAACTGACAAAAACTATTCCGTCTTATTTCTATGAAAACTCTAAAAACGCATTGCATTTCAGATCGACGTTAAAGATAATTGACAGTATTGACACCATGATAAGACAATAATAGAGCACCATCAGCGCCTTCGGTGGGGGTTGAGCTTCCTTATTTCACCCGAGAAGGTGGCTGTTACATTTCTCAATTTATTTTTGTATTCTGTAGATGTAATTGATCATATACTACTCCAATGTGGAACAGTCAAATGGAAAAACACTCAAGGGCGCTCCTTAGCGAAAGAACTCAGAGTTGCACTAACCTACAAATCTTCAATAATCTGATTGGCGGGTCTTATTCAAATCGAACTAAAACGATCACAGACACAGTGAACGAAGGACGCCTCCTTCTATTTTGTTGGATATATTCACTATGCGAAGGGACAAGCGAGTGTTTATTAGCGAGTCAGCTCCATACACAACATCAAGTTCTCGTTAGTATGAATAATATCATGGCCCGAGGGCCAATTATTCTATTTTCGGACATCAATAATTCATTTGAATATTTTTGATTTTGAATGTTGTGTTATTTTATCACCAGGGTGATATCTTAACTGTTAGTAGCTTCCTCTTAAATCGCTTGCCTACATTTTCTCCTCTAGTATTTATTATATAAATTAAAGTCTTCCGTCGCGTCTATCTGTTGTTCGCAAAAAACTCAAACACATCTGCACGGATTTTCGAACAGTTTCAACCAAAATAAAGAGTGGTTCATGCAGAAGGTTCAGAATTTGTTTGATTGAATTATAACTATAATTGTTGAAAGTGTAGGAAGAAGTCAATCTTCTTGAGAATTTTCATCAAGAACGCTGCCGAATCCCTCATGATGGGATATTTTTCTTTTATAGACCCATGGAAAAGTCAGCAATGGCACATTTCTATCTTTGAAGGGTAGCTCACTTTACTCATTATCTTTCATATAACAGTGAAATAACGTCAAATGGTCTCATCAAAACTCTATAACGGCTAGACCAATTCGGCAATTCTGGTCTGGAAATATTTATAGAAAGAAGTCCATGGAGGATTCAGAAGCTGAGAAAATATAAAGAAATTTATATTACGAATGGATTGAATATTCAAAAAATGAACAATTTGTTCAGGCCAGCCTCAACTCACCTACACTGTAGGTTGACGGACTAACACCTATTAAAAAACAACTACTCCCCTGGCTAATGCCACGAAGGGCATTGAATTACATCCAACAGGTGTCAGTGCGGAATTCTTCACAGAAGAAATTCCACATATGCTCGTGGCGATACAACTACCAGAATTGATTTTCAATTACTGGGACGGGACACACTTGCAGACCGGCATGGATTGGTTTGGTTAGGAGTTACGTCGTTATTCAATCAGTTCGCAGAAACACCTTCCTGCATTGAATGAAGACGATAGTCGATGGACGGCTCAGAAAAGATATGTACTTTGGGCATGTTGATTTTCAATATCATCAAGAGCCGATTCATTATTATTATCAACTGCATCTTTTCTGAGCAAGTTTCCTATTATGTCGCCTCACACTCATATAGAGTTTCTTTTTTTTCGCAATCCACTCTTAGTACCTTGCCAGCCTTCCCATTCGAACTGAGTGCTTTCTCTACGTGTTATCACAGTTGGACTAGACGGAACCAGTAACATGATTATTACAATTGATTATTATTATTCGCGTGAATCAAGAATCCTTGCGCAACGACTTGAGTGTATTGATTTTTTATGCGTATTTGGCAAACTGTTTCAATCGATATTTTTGGCAATGTAGTTCAAAAAAATTGTGGAAACAAATTGCATTTTTCGATTACAAAGAGTCGAGTTCTAAATGAAGTCTCCGCCACTTTTACTGGTAGGCCTTGTGAAGCGCATCCTAAAGTTTACGATTCGCATTGATATGATGGCGCCACTTTCTGACAATTTCATTATGCACTTTTCATTAATCATTTTACATTATTTGCATTTTTGTCATCTTCGAACATATTTCATATGCGGAGGTGTATTTTCATGTAGTTTTCCGGAAAGTGGACTAACTCGAAAATAATTCTCTATTTCAATTAGTTGGGGACGAACCCGTTGAAAACTAAAAATGACGATAAATTTCAATGGAAAAGGGTGATATTTTGAATCGATTGATGCATGTTTCATTGAATTCGAACCAGAGATGCTCTCAAAATTTGCAAAAGCATTTTGTCGAATATAGTGAACACCCTTAATATTGCAAGTCGGTTTTCATTTTGATAAGAATAAGATGATGCATTTCCGGCGTGTGCTGTCTAAACTCTGATAATCAAACGAAACTAGATGAAGATTAAGAATATAGCAACATCATGTTTTTTTTATATACAGATTCACACGAAAGGAAAGCCCTGTTATTTTCAAAAACACCGCCTAAATCAATGGACAGGAGATACGAATTGACATTATCTTAACATTTTTGAAGTTTATGAGCTTCAGGAAAAATCTCCTTCGGAAGAGAATTCCACAGTTCAGCTGTTCTTCTGAAAAAAGATCCCTGAGCAAAAAAGGAATTGTAATAGATGGTCACCCCGGATGTTGGTGTCTGTCCTCCCCCAAGTCGAATGGTGTGCGTTGGCATCTTGGCCGATGATGAAATGTGATCTGTCTGCTCCATAGAACCTCGCAAGCTCTTCCATATCCCTGGTAGGCAGTGGTTACGGGTCATCATAATGGAGTTTTGCAGATCCAACGACTATTTCCTCTGGCCCCTCCTTGATCCCTGTCTTTAGTTTGACTACCGTCAACTCTCTGCAACAGAATTATTGAGTGGCGGTATATTTATTCCCTTTTCCCGGTATACCCAGGGTTCTTGAATAAGGGTTACATCAATTCTTAGCTAGGACCGCAGAACCTCCTTGCCATGTTGTAGGTTCGCTTGTATCCCCAAGACCCTTCAAGACCCTGGAGGTAACCATGCCTGGATTATATTAGACTTTCATTCTGTTCACCTCCGAAGCCCTGAAGGATTCTTCGTCGATGGTGAAGGCCAGTATTTGTCCTTCCTCCTCCTGCTTACTTGGGTCCAGTTTTCCACGCGCAACGCAGGATTCTGCATTCCTAGGGGTGTTCTCACCTTCCCCTCTTCTTTCGCTGGCCCTGTTGTGAACACCAACAACTTCGGCCATCTTGGGAGGTCTTTTGACGCAACGACTGTCAAGTCGGCATCCTTCCAAAGTCCATCCAGAGTACCGATGATTCTCCTAAGCTAGTCCTTCGTATTTTCATTAGCGAAGATCATCCTGCGCGAGAGTTTATTTTTTGGAACTGCAAGGAATTTTCACTCCCTCAGAGGCTTTGGTTCAAAACCTGGACTGAACCCTCTTGGATAAGGTCTGCTTTCCCTGATCCAAAGTGAAGTCAGGATGGCGTCTATATATCACCGCCATTCTCAGCCCACTCGCAGCTTCGCTATATGGTTCCGTCTGTTTCTCTGAACTCCTCACTTTCTTTACTATTTTCTCTGGGGAAGTCCTTATGTCCTCCGTCAGCCTTTTTCTGCCCGCAGACGGGGTTTTATTGTCACTGCGGATTTTGAGCCATCCAAGTCCCCGCAGCTATTTGTTGTGCTTTTTTCAGGTCGCGTTTTTCGCTCCAGAAAACCTCTTTTCTGCTATTTGAATCCTTTCGATCCGGCAGTAATGCTTTTGACAGTCTGTGTTGAGCCTGACGCTTCGCTGGCACTATCACGGCCAGTGTGCATTTCCGTTACAGAGTTATTCGAGGAGTCCTCCTCATTTTCATTAGATATTTCTCGGTCCATATTGTTTTCACGAGTATGAATGATGGGATGGTCCTCACCAGCGGATCCTTACACCCACGAATGTAACGCTATATACTATAGAATAGGAGGTCGCCTGCTATCCTTGAGGCTCCGTTGTCGCATGACAACTTGGATAAGGCCCTCCCTTTCTCGTTGGCCCTGTTGGGGAACAGGTTACTGGAGTCCACCATGTAGAGGTGAATATCGGACTTGGGTATAGAGGCTAGTATTGCTGGGTATTACCATATCTGGCGCGTCACTACTCATTTCGGGCCTCCCTTTTATCTTTACTCTAGGGAAGTGAATGAATGAAGAATGACAATCATAAAAGGTTATTTACGAATAGGCGTGGTATCTTGGAATAGCCAGATAAGGCACCCATAGACTTGAACTTGAAATATAATTGAGCGGATACATTGAAGAGCTCTCAGATGAACCAGGGGAAGATTGACTTTATGTCAGTCAAAAACTTGGATAGCTTCATTTTAAAGTGATTTCAAACACGCTTTGCAAAGAACCATTTCAAAACGAATTTCTGTTTTGTTATTATCACGATATTCTTGAAAAGACGTATCAGTTCGATGAGCTGATGTACCAAAAACTCAGTCTGGCAGGATCATCGGTAAACAAATTATCACATGAATTTTCATTGACGTGAAATTTCAAACAACAATACACTTTTCATTCAATTTCCATTACTCATAGTGTTATTCCAGCTAATCACGATAACAATGTTATTTATTCTTCACGTTAACAATAGAGTTTGTTTAACTTTTTTTTTAATGAAGCATAACAATACACCACTTTGTTTATAAATGGACAAAATACGCAGACTGCTGCTCGATATCTGAGATCTGTTCGCTGAAAGAGCCCCTTCTTCTCTCCATTTGTTAGCAGACAGTACAAAATGTGAGAGGATGTATCAGATTATAGTAGTTGCGTGGGAGTGAACTTTCCGTAGAATGGTCCGTGGCTCTCTTCAAGAATAGGGGTTGATGATTTTCCAAAATAATTTCTGGGACAGAAATTGATTTTCTGACTCTTTTCACATGCCTGAAATATATTTCAAAACGTTTGAAATTCATCCATATCACTTCAAAGCATTCAGAATCTTGTTATTCCATCACAATTTGAAAAATAGGAATTATTTCTCCATTACGATTTTCAAAAGCTTTCAATCGAGATGCATTCAATCCATATGGATTGAATTTGATAGCCAAATCATTGATGTACGCCTTTTTTGAGTTACATTTCGAATCGTTAATTAGAGGGGTTGCCAACGAAGGTAGGGTTTTTATTTAGGTAGAGTCGATAATAATTATATATTTATTCATTTTTCAAAGAAGATATACTTCATATTGATGATGGGTGGTGATAAGTATAGTAAAACAAAACGGAATACCCGTTTTGACTGAAAATAGTCAAATTAGAAAAGTTCCACATATATTAATGTTTTGCATATTTCTACAATCATTATTTCTACAAAACTACCAATATATATATATACTATTAAACTTTCGATAGGGCTCTGCTTCAGATATTAGAGGAATCCCATGGCTCTTTTGGGATATTTTCTGCAAGACCGGTAGATGGCACATCCAAGCAGAAAAGTTCACATTACCTTGGGTCAATATACCACGTCTTCTCCAGTATGTTATTCAGGTGGACTATAGGGTATTCATATTTGAAATGATTGGCTCAAAATTTGTTTTGGTTCCATCTCCAGGCTTATAGGAAATTATTCGGCCTGGGAATGTCGATTGGAACACACAGCCTTCCTCATTTTTGGATTCCTCAGTTCATTTTTTAACCTATATATAGCTGCTATCAACTACTAAGATGAAAATATATAATCATACTGGATTTTCCAATCGAAACTCCGAAGAAGGGCGATATTCTACAAAACGGGAAATGCTACAATTTTGAGCTAGCTACTCAATCCAAATTGTGTTAGCATATGAACCACCAATATTTCACATTGGTACCAGAAGAGATGAAAACTTCATAGAAACGAGCCTGAGTCGGTTTATAGTTAGTGTAGAAAGTAGAAATGATTTTGTGTCAGATTATTTGCAAAACATGGAGTTACTCTTGTCACACTTTCTAGGAAATGAATCTGAACACGAATCATTGAATACCACTGATTCATACTGGAATCAAGAATTTTGGTTGAGTTTCAATTCGAAAAGGTATGACGTCAACAATGAGCGATTAACAGCTGTGGAAAACGTTATGCCACCTGAATTTTAATTGCTCATATATACCGTCGACTAACGTAACATACCAGATATTTCTCCTCATTTTCTTCATATGACTGGTCGATCGCAATCATTTTTTTCACTGTAGTTTTGAAAGAATGCGATAATTTGATCTCGTTTATACGGCCTCTCGAGGGGATTATTAAAGACTGTTGCCACTATAACCAATCTTAACACTATTCGTTAAATCATCCTCACTATAATTTGTTGTTGCTTAAATGATTGCCGTCATATTCGCCCAGATCTTCATAATCAATATACTAGGCCGTAATATCGACAGAAACCAAACACTATATTCCCAAAGCCTTAGTACAAATACATTTGAGAAAAGAGACCATCCGGCTGTTTCCTGAGGTTGAAAGATCTCAATTCGCAACGTCTAATTCATCGTTGATATCATTATTATTTTCAATTTACTTCATTGTTTGAATATTGAAATTAATTTTTCGAATATTTCTACATTCGTTGCGATAATAGCATCAAGTTACATCGAAAGTTGATTAGCACTCGGTTGATATTGCATATAACTAATTCAGATGATTCATTACAAAATTCATGCTCGCCTGTTCTTTAGACTCAACTGGATTAATCAAGAACCGTTTTTTTTTAAGGGACTTAGATCTGGAATGAAATTATGTCCGGACTAGAACTTATTGAATCTGTTTGTCACATTAGCTGGTTCCTAAAAAAAAATGATCAAGGTTTTCAAGGTAATATGAATATGGCAATGATTTGAGCATATTCATTAATTAACACCTTAACAATACGGTCACCTCGATCTCAGTGAGGTATCCAAGGTTTTACGATAATAAATATTCATATGGTTTTATCGGACATTCAATGTTTCTCTAAGAAGTTAAATATTTCAGATAACAACAACTTTTCATTTCAGAGAGAAGTGGGAGAAAAAAAACATAAAATTCAACGACAATGGAACGGTTTCCTTCAACCAAGAAAAAATATACACGTTTGATGAAGTAAACTCTGCTGGCAGTGAAGACGACATTGTTGTTGTACCAAATATTCCCATGCTGGTGAGTTCCCAATACAACAAATTCCTTTAAAAAAAATATTTTTTGCTACTTTTCTTCCAATAGTGTTTTGTTCTATATGAATAGTTTTTAATATTTCTATAACCACCCGTAAATACGTTGATTCCTTGCAAAACTAGCGTGTGGTAAAGTGTAATTACTGACATGTGTTGAAGCGTAGTGATGCGAATTTTTATTGATTGAAACCCGTAATAAAAAACTTGGTGAGTCACAAACTGAAAAAGATAGAGCTCCAATGAATCGAATAAAAAAAAAATGAAAAATGTGATTAAACATTAGGAAAATAAGGAAAATAAAGTTAATGAAAAAAATGGAATGATGAATATATAAACAGTATAAATAAGGGAAATAAAAATTGAATCGAAGAAAAAAAATTAATGAAATGAACGAAGAAATACAAAGAAATGAAAAGATAAAATTTTAAAACTGCTAGCGTTGGAAAATCAGTTCACAAAGCGATGATAATGCACGAAGAAATTGGTTTTAGAAAAATGTCAATGATATGTTTTTTTCATGGTAGGCAAAAATTAACTTTCCCCATTCGAGGTCGCTTCAAATATCTGTTCACATAGATGATAATTTTCCTCCTGTGGATAGTATCATGCTCGACGCGAGCCAGATTGCATTATAATCCGCAGAGGAAAATGTGTCATGGTATCCTCGTTAGTTCTGTGGGTAAATGATTGAAATTTGTGATATTCCATATATATATAGTAAAGGGCACTTTTTGCCCAACGAATAATTTTTTTTTCATTTCCGGTTTCGCCGGGAGTGATACCAAATTTCGATTTTCAAATGGAACACCCTTAACATTTCTGAAATCTGCATACTTTTCGTCGAAACCGAAAGTGAAAAAAATCATTCGTCAGTCAAAAACTGCCGTTTTCTATGTATATGAGATATCCCAAATTTCAATCAATTACCTTCAACACTAACGGAAATACGGGGGGTGTACCATGACCCCGTGTCACCCGCTATAGTTTTTTGTACTACCTTTTCTACCGGGTCCTCCACCATTTATTCGAAAATACAGATAGAAAACAATTTTTTGACCTCAATGAACGGTACATGCTGGGATTGAGTGAATATTTTGAATGTCCATAAATTCATAGAATCCACGGGATTCTTCCATTGCAAGGAGGAACTCCTGGCCATTCATTGGTGATGAGTGAGTACTGATTATGACGGATAATATTAAAATAATAATAATAATAATACATCTTCACTACTCGCAAGGAAAAAGTGCATAATGAATGGGCACAGTATCAGTCAAGGTTCGTTATGACCTGAAAATTATAATGCGTGCATACTTATAACAAAAACTGCATAAAGTTTTGAAAAAAATTTAGGCTGAATGACAAAATATCGAGTAACTGTTGCGTCGTCGTCGTCGTGTTGACAACTCTTTGTTGCTAAGACATTTTTGGTGATACGAACATAACAGATATGAGCTGTCATGTTTTTTACACTTTCGAGTTGCTTCTAACAATCGAAACTCCGTTCCATCGGAAAAGACCTGCCAGAAGAACTGATTCCATTGCATCTTTTGACTGATATATTTAGAGAAAAAATGCTTTCCTTCCGCTGGGGGAAAAAGTATCATTTTCCTTTCCTCTTCAGTAGTCGAAACTAAAGTTTCATAGTAAGGTAGCACAAAATCATATCTCGACGGTCACAACTCTTCCAGCAAAAACGAGAAGTTACGACGTGAGACCATTTCTTTTCTGATACATATACAACCCAAACTACTGACAGAAATAAAAATAGAACAGTCTATCACTATAACCTATAAACAGATGAACAACTATCACTGGTGAAGACTTGTGTAGATAGTAGAAGTATAAACGAATTTTTTAGGTATACTGACAGAGTTTTATAAATATCTTTTTTTTGAGAGGGGGGGGAGAGAATTTTTGCTTGCCACACTTCATTTCTCGATTTTTGAGATTATTCCAATATCTATTTCTGAATGTATCAGAAATGAATTCAGATTTGAGAAATGCCCTCCAAGGTTTCGAGTCGTATGTACAGAATTCACATTTTCCTGATGTTCGAGAAGAATATCATTGCCAAATTTTCATTTTGAAATAACCGATCGACCAAATCGGCAGAGCTAGTTTCGCAAAATAATATTCTAGAGAAGTCGAGAAGGGACAATATTTTCCAGTTAGTATATCCGACTGGGAAATTGAAAGTTCTGGAATTCATTTTTTGGGTCTTCTCCCCTAGAAACGAGAAAAGAAAAGCTTCTCTTGCAATATTAAAAGGATGCATGATTGAGTGACTACTTTGTCACTTATGTATCGTATTTTTATGAATTCAGAGATTTAATTAACGAATTCATTGAAAAAATGCGTTTACTTTCCCTTGGAGATGTTCCGGAAGCTAGTCTATCTCATTTTTCAAGCCTATTTTGGTAAATTTTCAATGAAACTGCAATTTTTGGTACGTATTATGAGGAAGTGAATGAAAAATAGAAAATATCTACAAAAGAGAATTTTTAGCAAAGCCCGAGACAGATCACGGAAACAAGTTCAGATGAGTAACAGCATACTTGTATTCATCAAGAACATTGTGATAAGTTTTTGTAGCGGTTGTTGATTTCAACCAGATGATAGAATCAAATGGATCAGTAAAAAGTGCAAATGAAGAATATTGTATGGATCGATTGAATCGAAGAAAGAAATCAAAAACAGTTCTTTTCATAACATATGTCACTTTCCTTTAGAGACTTACAACGACGCAGTTCATGGAAATTCGTCACTTACTGGAATTTTGAGCAAGAGAAGTATATGTGCTGTTTACCCTAGCTTTCCGATTTTGCGCGAGAAAGTGGTTCTAAGGAAAGTTCCATTGAAACACGAAATATATCAATGTAATATGTAATTCTCAGCATGGCTTAAGACGAAAAAAATCTGCCGAAACAGATTCTTACCATCTAATGAGCTTTATTTACAGACAATAGAAACATATGTCCTTGCTCTATTTTTCGACTTATCGAACGCTTTCGATACTGTGTGCTCGGAGTTCTTACTTTCCAAACTATCTAGCTTAGGTCTACCAAGAAATATAATAAACTTGATATTATCATATATGAACGAAGAAATAGCACGGTACTTTGTAACGGCTCACAGTCAGCGTCTGTGCCTCAGGGCTCAGTCCTAGGCCCTCTACTGTTGTACCTTGTACCCTATATGTAAATGACTTACCGCAACATATAGTAGCCAGGTATATTACTATGTTCGCTCATGACACCACCATAACTTCATTGGGACGAAATGTTGGGCAATTCATCTGCAAATCAGAAAGTATTGTCGTGCATGGTGTCAAAGGAATAAACTTATTTCCAATACGTCCGAGTCAATAACGATGAAATTCCACTTTAGGACTAATAACTCAAATGATCCTGTTATAAATGAGATTGGAAATGCTATGGAAGTGAAATTTCTGGGTAACCACTCGAGTGCTGATCTGAACTGGAACGAACAAGTAGATTATACATGTTCAAAGATCAATAATTGAGCATAGTATACCATAAAGCTACTGAAATTAAAATTGAATGGAACAGCATTTCTCAGCATTTATTATGCAAAGGTATATACTCATATCAATTGAAGTGTTATGACGTGGGCTGGGGCGAAGGACAATATAAGAGTTTTTATTGCTCAGAAAAGATAAGTGAGGCTTATATTCAATATAAATCACAGGGACGGTTGCTGTCATAACTATATAGAGAAAAAAGTATCAACAGCACCTTCCATATATATATTTTGAAATGTATAACGTTTGCTTGGCAAAACTTAAATCTCTTCACAGGAAACGCCACTGTTTATAAACGCTATCTCGTACTTCAACAAGTGTCTTGATGAATTTGAAAGGGTCTCAAATGATTTGAAACTCCATAACGATGTTGAAAACCTCCTAATACAAAAATGCTATTTGAGTTGCCAGGCCTTCTTGAATGACGATATATTAATCAACTGTGACACATTTTGTGCTTTATTGTTATCTTTAACCAAAACTGAATCGAATCACACATATTCCTTGTTTATTTTTGTGTTTTATTATTGTGATTAATGAAAAGGAATTTGAGACTATATATGTTCACATATTCGTGGTTTATCGATGTTCTAAAACTCTTTTCAATTTTTGTGAGTATTAACCATAAATTCAGTTTCTTCTCTTGTTTTTCGACTATGTTCTCTGAACGTTTTGCTTGTTTGACCTATTGTCCACTTTTGTTTCATTACATATTCACCTTGACTTATCACATATACCAAGTGTATAACATTAGGTTGATGAATATTATTATTATTATGAAGCAGGGAGATGAGTAACAATATACCCTTTGTAAAAAATGAGATCGAAATTGAGAAATATTTTTTCAAACGATCATATCGAAGTAAAATTTAGGTTGGCGGCATATTTATATGTTGGAACCTGCCTGAAAACCTCCTGATACAAAAATGCTATTATAGTTGCCAGAACTTCTTGAATGACGATATCTCAATCAACTGTAACACATTTTGATGCCTTGTTATCTTTAACCAAAATCAAATTGAATCACACGTATTGCTTGTTTACTTTTGTGTGTTATATTATTGTTTTATCGATGTTCTGAAACTCTTTTGAGTTTTTGAGAGTATTAAACATATATTCAGGTTCTTCTCGTGTTTTTCGAATTTGTTCTCTGAACGTTTTGCTTGTTTGACTCATTGTCCACTTTCGTTTTTATTACATATTCACCTTAACTTACCACATATACCAAGTGTATCACATTTGGTTGATAAATATCATGATTATTCTTATGAAGCAAGGAGATAAGTAACAATATACCCTTTGTAAAAAATGAGATCGAAATTGAAGTAATTTTCAGGTTGGCAGCATATTTATATGTTAGCACCTGCCTGACAAGACGATCCTCGAATCAGCCCCCAGATTCTATTTCACGAATTCGATTGTCGAGTAGCTCAGACTGTGACTGTAGCATGAACTGTACCGAAAAATACGCATATTCTGAACAATTCTATAATCGAATTCGTGAAATAGAATCTGGGCTCTGGCATTCCAGATACTTGTCAAAATTGTCAAATGACTCAATATTGCGGCATCTGGCCCCAGTAACTTTCGTGTTTTGGTAGGCTATATTTTTTTATTCAAATTCGTTTGGCCACAAAGAGACTTACTTCTGGTAGCAATCCACATTACCTCTCTGTCTGTTCATAGTATGGACTTTGTACCGTCTCAGCTTCATTTTCTCAAAAATAATAAATATATCACCAAAATAATAGTATACAGAAGTTTGGATATGTTAAAATGTGAACGTGACGTATCGACGTACAATCAGAAAGATTCACGAAATAAGAAACTAGTTGAAAAATATCTAACTAAAAATGAAAAAATATATAACTTTTTCATCTCACTCCATTTTGTTACTCATTTTATTGTTACACTTCTAAATTCATTTCGGCCTGAACTTTTTTAACGACGGTTTATGTACGGAACCCCACCGCATAACCATACTACTTCTCATAAAATGCCTGGGGAGGTAGAAACGACTAGAAGCTATATAGCTCGCATACGTCTCACGACTCTCGAGAGTGGCTCATAGGATACCAGCTGATTAATGGAAATTTTACTCAAAAATGCTACATCTATCATATTCACATCAACGCATCTCTGAAATATCTACAGATTTCAGGTCTGAAAATGTACATTAACAATAATTATTAGGTCCGTTATGGATGAAATACTCAGTTATCTCAATATAATGTCGAATTTTTTTTCAAGGAGGTGACAGTCCTTATCAGATTTTCATGACCTCATTGCAAAGGGAAATATTGAATTGCTGATGTTGTATACAACTAAATAGTAAACAGAGACTAAAGAAAACATCACGAGTGTGTACTACTAATCATATTTGTTATTGTTGTCCACTTCATTCGTGCTCATCCATTTATGAATAAGTATAAATTCATGAGCACGAATGAAGTGACCAAGTCATAACAATGATTATAATTCGTCAAACTTTCAGTTGAAAGGAAAGTCCTGTTGATGTACAAATTAATCCTTATTGATGTATCAATATTTAAAATGAAATGGGCACTTTTAGTGTTTCAAGGACATTTTTTGTGTGAGTCGATGTTTTCTTGGGTGAATAACATTTTTTTAATACATTTTCAACTCAACAGCACATAATTATTAAATTCAGTTATCGTTTTACAATTTCTTATCAATGATTTGGATATTTGCAGAATTAAAAGTTTCGAATAATCATCGAGAAAATTTAATTGGTTTCGATGTTTTTAATAACCCATTTTTTCCCTATCAGAAACTGCATGAAATGATTTTTTAATTTTTTTTGACACGTATTGTTCGAAAAATTGTTTTATTAACAAATTCGTTGTTCATGCGATAATTGGAAAACTTTTTCTGGATCTAAATTTTTGATACAAATGAAGATAAAATAAAATTCCTTTGATTTTTTTTCAATGGTAATTCGCTAGGAAATTTTGAAATTTCAAAAAAAAAAACAGAAAATCAAGGTTTCCTTACCGTAGGAAATAGTAGTTTGTGGATATGGCCAATATCCGTTCGGGTGGTACATTCTTCGAAACTCAAAAGGAAGAAACTTCATTAAATTCCAAATTGAATGATACAATTCGAATGAGTGATGTTGAATTGGAAAAAGAAGAAAAGTCGGTTTTGGTGACACTCGAACCCACGACTACAAAGTTGATCGACTCAGAGACGTCGTCAGAATTCTGACGTTTCTATAAGGTTATCCCTGGTGAACAAGTTTTATGTTCTCTGAGATTGGTGGATTGCATATCCATCCTAGCTTGTGTGGATATGATATCATATCCATTCAATTGAATCTACTATTCATCCGCTTAGTGAACTTTGAAAAAATCGGCATATTTACAGGTAAATATTTCAGTACTCTCTTTCAGGTATCATATTGATAATCAATTTTAGATATAGAGCATTTCTCGATATTTATGAGAAACTTAAAGGAAAGAAACTATTAAATTCGATATTGAACGAATAAGTAATGTCAAATTGAAAATCGTCTCAACTTGGCCACTTGACCTATATGATTTTAGTTGATTATTGGTTTGCAGTGTAGATGTAAGTCCAATTCAATTCCACAAAAAAATTACATCAATTGTGACAATTCAAATTCGACTCAAACCAGAAATTATTTCAAATATAAGTCCATTTATTTATGCTTGAATAAAACTTGGATTTCGTTTTTGTATGTAGACAGATAAGAATTGTGACGTTTTTACAAGGTTGTTCCTGTTAACCAACTATTTTGTTCTCTGTGATTGGTGGAACTCATATTCTACCTTGTGTGGATATTAAATAATATCCATTCAGTTGACTAGACTCGCCTACTTATCCGTTTAGTGAACTATAAATAATCAGCATGTTTCCTAGTTAGTTGTTAGTGTTCTTCATAAATGATTGACAACACATTGTTTATTTGCCATCCATCAAACGCACTTCTCTCTTGATTTCTTCGTCAATAATTCTAATGAAGCTGAATTTACTGCCTCAACCAGCTCTGGAGGAGTCCCAGGAATGGAAATTTCATCATCACTCATCATTTTACTTTCGAAAACATCTGTAATTGAATTTATACACGTAAAGTTTGACAATTCAACCTTAATGCGTTTCCACAGTAACTTGAGTAATTTCATCACATTTGTGAATAAAATTATTAATTATATTAATTATTATTTTTTCAAAATTAATTAATATATGTCGAATTTTAAACGATTCGCGGATCAATAGTATGTAACAATGTAAAAAATGTTCTATTCTTGATTAACATTGTAGTTGGAAGAAATTGTGCTACTCAATCTTTTATTGTTCATTCAATAAACAATTTGTTACTAACAAATACAACTCCACCTCGTATTTTTTGTTATTTTACTCACTGTAACAAAAATAATCATGAGTTGTTTTTTAAGGAAATACAGAGAACTGTAATTATTGAATTCAATAAAATGGATTAAAAATATGTTCATACTTTTTTCATATTCGTTACATTGAGTAAAATGGAAAAACTTCGAGGTGAAAACTTGTTTATAATTTGTTTATGAAAATCAAGTGAAACTGCTTTTTTCCTGGATATCTTCGAGTATTATCAATAACGATTTTGAAAACAACTAGTTTCTCGGTATTAATTAGAAGCGACAGAAAATAATATATTGAATAATTAATAGTGTTAATTGAAGTTTTCAATTCTGTAAACACCCATATAATTAATAAAAAATAAAAAAATGCAGATCTTTTATTTTTTCATCAGGAATCTAGTTTTCAGCATTTCAAAAATAGCTCCAAGAAACGAGAAAATCTCAGATTTGGAGATTAACAATTATCACACGCAATATTCATGTTCAAGTTGAAAAAAAAAGTAATTCAAATAATACATAACTAATCGAGAAATTGGCATAATTTTCTTTGACTTTCAAAAAATGTTTTGTCCAAATATCCAGAATGGAAGCCAAATTTTCTGAGCTCTCCGTAGGCGAGCGGTCCAAGGCGCTGAGAATAAAATAGCTAGTTTTTTATCTCTTCATTTCTCATCGTTTATACCATTAATTACAATTTTGTAGATTTTTTCAAAGAAATTCGTTCAATTAGTATTATTGTGTGCAATACAAATATAAATATAATATTTGTAGTTCCTCACTATTTATCGGGTGTAGATGAAATAGCGTATGCAACTCTCATGTAATTGTTATTAATACACTCGCATCAACCATACGAAACTCACCTTCTGCTCGTTTCGTATCCTGGTTGATTCTCGTGTATTCATAACCATCATTACATGATCGTTGCATAATATACTATTATTGACATCTCAATAAAGTTTCCTGACAAATGCCTCACGAAGTGTAGTTCAGCTTTCAATCAGCAGATGATGACGCAAAATAGGCTTCACTAGTATGATTCAATTTTGAGCACTCGCAGTAATTAGTGATTGATAAAAAAGTATGAAAAATGTTCAAGTGTCGTGGAGATCAAAGGGAGAATAATGGTAAAGATCATTACTCAAAGGCCATCAAAAAATCTTCATTGAATTGTTTTATGCTTATATATTTTATAATTTTCATTTCGGTTTAGTTCTGATCGGAAAAAATACCATATTGAATGTAGTCACTCTTCTTTATAGCAGAAGGTACAAAGGAGGAATAATGGTAGAGATCATTATTCAAAGGCCATTAAAAAATCTTCATTGAATTGTTTTATGCTTATATATTTTATAATTCTCATTTCAGTTTAGTTCTGATCGGAAAAAATACCATATTGAATGTTAGTCACTCTTCATTATAGTAGAAGATACATAGAGAGAATAATGGTAGAGATCAATATTCAAAGGCCATTTAAAAATCTTCAGTGAATTGTATTATGCTTATATATTTTATAATCTCATTTCAGTTCAAATTTGATCAGAAAATATACCATATCGAATGTAGTCACTTCATTACAGCAGAAGATGCAGTCACTTTTGTCATTTTCTTTCTAGTTCCAAAAAAAACCTCTCATACTCAGCCGTCGATTGATCCATTACCCATTCTATAAATCGTCAAAGAATTTCCGTATCAGAGTATGATTAAATAAACGTGTGGGATTGACGCAATAACAGATGATTTGCATATCATGCCAATCAATGAATTTTTGATGCTTTCGTTCTATGAACCGAGTATTTCATCATTGAAAATGTAGTCCATTTCAGTACATTCAAGATACCGGTGAGTTAACCACGGTTCATCATACAGAACTTGACTTGATGTTTTCTGTGGGAATCTTTTCTACATTCAATGTGTGGCACAATTTGATATTGAACTTTTTATACTGATACAGAGAATATTCACAGCACTATTGCGAAAAATCACAGGGAGCTAATGGAAATGATACTAGAATTTCTATGTGCGCAACCGGTGACGAACCCTTCTCAAACAAAAAATTTCCAAATAGAAATTGGCTCGACATATTTTGTTCATGATAAATTTTCGCCATAAACTACTGAGAGGTTTTCAAGTTTTTGAATTTGGAAACGTTCATGTAGGTTACAGAGGAATATGTGTGATGATTTCAAACGGCTAGTCATTCAATTTTGACTTCCTTTTGAATTTTGATCAACTTCCAGTTCAAGAATCTCACTGGCACCATCATATATATAATTAAATACATGATGAATAAAAATATTTGGAGAAAAATAAGTATTGAAAATATTAATCAAATCCTCTGATTGAATTTCAATGAATTGATTTCGAGAAGAATTAAACATAAATAAGCTGGAATGAATGTATTTATCGATAAAGACTCTCTGGGGGTACCACGATAACTTCGATTTTTATTTGTTTCCACACATACTTTCTCTGCAAATGAGTTTATAATTAATCTCAATGAGTTGTTTCGGTTTATATAATAATATCGTCTTGTGTGTACTACGTAACCATACAGTCTCTTGTACGGTTATTGAATTAGATAATATTCAGAAATTGTGTGTATCCTGTTTGAACGATACTTTCAGAATGAGATCTATACAGTATATTATTAATCGAGCGATATTCGAGCTCAAATTGGCTTGTTTTTTGAAACATTATTGTATGAGTGGAGTGTGTTAATGATTTGTGTTATGTTGAAGTTGAATTCAAATCCAGGTCATTCTGGAAAAAACTGTGATTCTGGTAGCTGTTCTAAAATTATATCCGAAATCAATTCGCGACACTCTCCCTTCGTTCAAAAGTTTATTTTTCAAAATTCGGATAACTGTTCGAAAGTTATCATTTTGAGGTGGATGAATTCTTTCTTCGTTGGTTTTTCTTTTGTGAACCTACAACGATCTTAGAAGTGAATTGATATTGGAATCTATACAAGTATAGAAAGACTAACTTCTAATCTACTCTGAAAAGTTGCTCTGTTTATTAAAAGCCGTTTCTTCTGAATGAAATACGTTTTATTATTCATAGTTTATTAAAGTTATACTCCTCATATAACTAAAATCTGCCTATCAAAAGAGAAATAGGAATTGAAATTTATGAAGTCATTCATATTCATTAATATTCCTGTTGCTCTAGAATATTCAGAGAATTTTCAGAATTAACAGTAACATTGTCATTAATACTGTTGTGATATCTCAACTGAATAAGCATAAAATACTTGAAAATGGTGACATCCATAATTATCATGAAAGAAACCAGCTGTTGATTAACAAGGTAACTCACGAACAACACAAGAAATATTCTCTAATTGCAGGTCTCAGATTGGTTTCCCTGGGGTTCAAAGAACAATTTCAAAAATATGAAGTCTTCGAGGCAGGTTGAAGAAATTTTTAACAGCCTCGATGACCGATTGAATCAATTCGGGTATTTCTTGTCCCCGAATCTGTGATGCTTTATGCAATAATTGTTATTTAATATTCGTTTTCTGCGTTCAGTATTTGTATTAGTACCATAAAACGCCAAATCTATTGTGATATAACATAACGGATTTGAGAAGTTTGAAATTGAATTGTTACCTTCTGTCGAATTCTTCCAGTACGTCGCGTCGTTCTGAATTCATAATGGATATTTCTCTTCCACCAAGATCGAACGGGAGATTTCAGTTCAGCCGCTTTTCATTTGGTGATCTGATTGACGGAAATACATATTTAAGATCACTTGGCGAATGCAAATATCACATTCTCAGATGCCTCATAATCCAAACTCATAACTGAAACTTGTTTTTTCAGAGCGCCACATCTCAGTCGAAACATGCCGCTAGATTCTTGAGGCTCGCGATGGCGAGCATTATGGATATTTTGAAGATCAAACCCTTCGTCGAAGTGTCGGTGGGTCAGCTCCTGTGGGGTTACGAAGACCCTCTGCTGAAATTAGCCAAAGATGTTGTTCCTAAGGAACAGAAGTTACCATATGAAGAGTTTGGTCTCATGTATAAGGTGAGTGAATGAAAGTTATAACTTGGACGACTTTTTTTCTTCAATAAACATTAAATGTATTCAACAGAGAGATTATATAAATTATAAGTAAGGGGCGGTAAGCAATTCAACATTATTGTGCTATTGTTTCTTATTTAAAAGATGAAGCATACTCGTCTGCCATGTTCTATTCAAGTCTCATTCATATTACATTGTTACTTTCAAGGGATATTTTTAGGACAACACATTTTGATAACATCTTTTTGAGTCCTAAAAAATCGTATCTATAGTTTTTCGCCAAGAGAATCGACGGAAACACGCCACATGAAAGTGGTCTAATACGGCGATTTTGACCAAATTCAAATGGCGAATCGCCGACGTATGTTTCGGCAAAGGACTATGAGTTCTGCTGTTAATCAACCAGATACCTGAATCTCGAATACAAAACATTCTATTACACGTTAGGCTATGATTTGACCTCGAGACATCTGGGGAAAAATACCCAATGGTTTCCAAAACAGCAGTTCTTGATATGGATAAGAGTTATATCATACTCAACTTCTGTGATTTGCGACGCGAATGAGAGATGAATTTTTTGTCACATTTTGCATTTCTAGAAGGTTTGCAGCAATTTTCATTTCGTTCCTGCACCATCGAAACCATTAATACTGTGCCCTTCATAGTATTAGCAAGGAAAGTATTTGTTTTCTGACATATGTCAGCCCGGAAACCTAAGTGTAGGTGGTTGAGTATGGCCTGAACAAATCGTTCAAAAGATGATTTGATTTAACGCCAGTCTTCAATTATGCCCATCGACTTTGTCGAATGTTTCCTTCATTGAAATCAACATTCAATGTGAGCCCTGTTCACGTTTTGACAAAAATTATAGATAGATAATAATTTTGGCCCAATTTGAATTATTATATTTTTCTTCAGCAGCAATTGATTTTTCTGGAGTAATGATAACTATTGAAAAAATTCAACTTGATTTTGTGGCAGTTTGAATTTTCATTGTCTTGACTATTCAGCTCCTCTAAAACTAGTTCAGTCACAATTTTTCAATCGCTGGAATTCGCTAACGGTCTCTTGGTGATAACGGTTATCATCAGACTCGATTCATTAGACTTAAATAGTTCAGATAATGGAAGTTGGAACCACAATCACTCATCAGGGGACATTATCAACTAGATTAAAATAAACATTCATTTGTCCTTTCGAATGAGCTTCCACTCAACACTCTTTGCTGTGATTTATTAGTTTTTTCAAAGTGTCGCTTCCTCTCGCAGAGACTGATATTTGAAATATGCTCTATTGTAACAGAAATGTATTTCGTCCGAAGCAAAAGTTGAGAGTTGTAGAGACGATTTCTTCTAAAAATAGCCCGTTATCCTATTGAATGGCGGATAACAGTTATGACCCATAGCGTATATATTTGAAATTGAAATCAGAAAAAAAAGTCAGTACCGAAACGATTCATTGAAATGATAAATTATCGAATTCTGAAAATTTTTCACAAGTTGTATTCAATTTGAATGCCACAACAGGATAGATTGGCAATCTCGATTGGAAGTTTTTTTCCTTTTATCACACGATATTTGTTTATTCATAATTTTGGGTATTGATTTTTTGAATTCTGTCGTCAATTCATCGAAACAATAATACAACGGTTATAAAAAGTCATTGTTTCTTCGAAATGAAAAATGGTATCATCATTATTTTAGAGAAATATTGAAGTCTTAACTCGAATAATGAAATTTTTATTTGTGATGCATCTGTCCATAACTGCGGGATTACAGAAATACTCATCACTTATATGTATATTACTGTTTCTAGAAAAATGGTACTTCAGAGGATACCCTGACCATTTTCACTGGAGCGGAAGGAATGTCGAAATATGGTCTTATTGAAAAATTCAACGGCAGAGATAATCTCTCACACTACACCACAGACGAATGCAATAGTGTTTTGGCTTCAGATGGTTCTATCTTCCCACCTCACATGACTCAAAATACTACTATTCATATTTTTGACAAAGATCTTTGCCGAAGGTTGCCTTTAGTGTAAGTAGAATTATTAGAATTCTACCGTTTTTTATTTTAATTTCGAATGCTTCAGTGCTTCAGTGACTGCATAGCGGGGTCCTAAATTGTATTATTTTCGAATTTTTTTCGATGATCTTTCATATTCTGCAATAATTAACTCATTTCCTGAGAATATGCAAATTATAATATGGTTGATCTTATTTTGGTCTTTCAGCATACATTATTCAGAACTTATCTGGAGTCTCAATTTGAAGATACTTACACTATCGTGATATCCATTGAATAAAATTATGATTATATATCATTGTCTCTGACTGTTCAACAGAAGATAAAACTACACAATTCGATTTTTTTTTTAGATTTGACAAGGAAGTTATCGGAAGTAATGATGTTCCCGCATACAGATTCAAACCTCCTATGAATGTCTTCGGAGACTTGGATGAAAATCCCGACAACGCCTGTTTCTGCCCAGAAGGACCTCCTTGTGCCCCTTCAGGATTTTTCAATGTTTCACTGTGTCAATACGGTAATATAACTTGTCACATATAACTGTGATTGATTGATTACGGTGTTGTCTGTCACAAAATGTGAAAATCATTTGAATATATTCTGGAAATGTTTGGACCGATTGATGTGTTCTGATGAAATATTCACTAACACTTTTTGAGTTTATGAGATGTTCATCCTGATATTTGTTATAGTAATATTGATAGTGTTCTTCCAGATAGCACAGAATATCCCATGAATATTCAATTCAGGTCCATTTCAGATATAGTATAGTCTGGCAAAATTATTTGCTGGATTTCAAAGCAAATCCGAATATTGCATCACTTCTGTGTAATCAGCCATTTATACTAACGTTATGTTTAATCTTATGAATTTTGAACAATTATTATTGGAGTTTCAACCAACTGTAATTTCCCTGGATGCCAACCGAATGTCTTTCTGTGCTATCTGGGTATCAGTTTTCGATCTAACTACATATCGAAATCAATATTTCCATAAATTCTTTCATTTAAATTCTGCGAAGGATATGAAATTGAATAGTTGGTTTTGAAACGCCCAAAAATGATGATAGGAAATATAAAGGCAATTGCATTCAATTAAATCCATCTGGGTTCACCTCAAGTCAACCTCAACGAAAGAATGGAGAAGAATCGGGTAGTCAAATGCTGAGAACATAAAATTTTTATCCCATCATCCCCAACTTTCATGTGGGACGTCTGTTGAAATGATAATGGAATAAGAAAAATACTCAAAAGATACGGCAAGTACCTTTCACTTGCGATATATTTTAGTTAACGTTCATTGATCCAAGAAACATGTGATGTTCATAGAGGAACAAAAAAATACGTGAATAGTGTTATTAACATTATCAATATTATATCTATCCAAAGAATAAGAATGCAATGGTTTTCATGAATTCCACTCCATTTATTCTTTTTTCCTAAAACAGACTTGCTTGGTAGCTTCGTATAACCTTGACAAATCAAGAATGTTAATGTATGGAAGTGCGTCAACTTACCTAAAATAGGATTAAACTTGATAATCTGATAGAAGGATCAGCGAATTATCTCTTTTTTGGATTTTTTTTACTATTTTTGAAATTATACAATTTCTTGCTTTTATCTTTTTTTTTTCAACAACATCTTCCAACTTTTTTGTAGTCTCTCCACATTCCATTTCATGTACATAATGATACAAAGGCATACACAAAAAACTAAAATACAGGGTAAAACTCAAACTCTAAACAGTTAAGAAAATGAAAATCATTTATGCACATGCCTATATGCGTTAGTTATTAAAATTTTTTTCTTTCCAGATTCTCCAGTATTGTTATCTTTTCCTCACTTTTATCTTGCCAATGATAGCTACAGATTAGCAGTAGATGGCATTTCACCCCCAGATCCAGAGAAGCATTCACTCTATATGGATGTTCAACCTGTGAGTATTTCCTTGAGGACGAGTTGAAATTGAATACGAGAAAAATTCATTTTCCCATGAAACTGATTTTGTATCATAAACATTCATTTATAGAGTAGATACGTTTTTTGTAGAGGGGAATTCCCAATCGAAAAAGTTCTTATGAATTTCAGTATTTATGATTTCTTTATCTCTTATAATGATTATGAAAATCAAAAAACTCAAATACAATCCCCGTTCCATTCACAATCTTTCATTTTCAATTGAAACCAACGTCATTTTGAATGAAGCTTCACATGTGTTTATGTTTTCAAATAGATAGGTTATTGTTCCTGGAATTGATATCAGCATTTTATTGGTCTGACACATTGAGAAAAGTCAGTTATATGAAAATAAATGAACTCATGTTTGCCTGGCATCGAAATGTTCATGATTAATATAGTTTATTCAGAATATAATTCTCTGTCAGTCTCCTTCACTAAGAACATCCTGCTGTCTATCACACTCTTGAATAATAATCAGTTATTTGTATATCATTCACTTCCATCTTGAAGTGAATTTACAATTCAAAGTAAGAGTGTTTTTATGATATTTTGAAGCATCTATTTCTACATAATGACCCTGACTAGATTTATCGGGTCATCATAAGTAAGAGGGAAAAATTAAGTATAAAATCGAATTCCAGTTTTACTAGCTTCCATGTTGACGAACGTTTTCTTCAATTCTCTCTTACGGAAGAATTCGAAACTGGTATGATAATGGCTTTCATTAAATTCAATCATTACTTCTTTCTCTGAGGATATGATGTCATCAACCCATTTCATCACGATTCATTTCTTCACGAATAACTTTATAATCATTTTACTCGTACATATTGTAAGGATATTTCCTTGGGTTCGCTTATTAAAATTCCAAACAAACACTAAAGTACTTTTATTACAACTCTTTGTCACAGCACAAAACAATACAATCACTCGAATTACTCTGCTAACTTTCCAACGCTCGGTACTAAAACTCTCTGTAATAGAAATTCTGCACTTCGACTTCTGCACTTGGCAACAACAAAGCTCTCTTCACTAAGCCCTACTAAGCTAGGTACTCTGCCGGCGCTACGACATTTCGTAACATTATGTCGGTTTTTTCTAAAGCAATATGTGAAGATGTTGAACCACTCTATATTTGTTATTTCAAAGCTTTCAATATCTTTCACATCTATTGATTAATCATTGAAATTTTGAAAGGGCTAACTTCTTGAGCATATTATCTGTTTTCTGGTAGATCTGTATTTCTGGTTTTCGACAGGGTTTTATCTTATACCCTACCTATAAATATACTGTTTTCCCGCACTGATGTATTCAACGATATTTCTTTTGTTCATGTAAAATTTCAAACAAGTGCAATGTTCTGAATAGGCACTTGTTTCGAAATGAGTCCCTTAGGTAATACATTTTATTGCAGGTGAAATCTAAGCATGTCTTTTTGAAGACTCCATATTACTTATTAATTTCATACATTTCATGTTGTACTAGTACTGTAACACGCCTGAAAAAGATATTTGTATAGTGTTTATATTATATAGCGGTTTTGTAAATTGAGTGAAAGTCACAAAATAGTGTCCTTTATAATTCATCCTATCGACAACTGTTGCTCCTCATCACAGGCGTGGTTGAATTTTAGAGTGCATTGATTATGGATTATTAAATAATAATAGGAGTGATGTATCGATTTCATGAGAGTAAAAATTCTATAACTCCTCTTCCGGGATCATATTTTTCTCCTCCAAAACCACCTCTACAAGAAGACCGAAGTGATATTAAATATCCATGGAATAGTTCTTTCTCATTTAGTTTTTCCCAAAGGAAACTCAGAATCATATGCTCTCCTGAAGATTGAAATATTTTTCGAATAGCTATATCTAAGCTATCTTATGAACTTAATTACTTACTGCGCTCATACATCCATGTTGCAGTATTTAAAAGCCTTTTGTTGGTTTTGCGCGTTCGAGGCGGTTTCAGAGCTTAGTTACCTTTAATATTTTGAGAAATTGCGCTAGCAGCAAACATAGTTTAGTTTGAGGATACTGCTATACGCTAAAAATGATAAGAAAATTGATACCTTCGAGTACCAATTTTCTTTGATTTTGAAGATGATAGATAGATAGATGATTCAATGTTGGGCTGAATATGTAGAATCGTGCACGATTGGTGAATAAGGTTCAATGCCAATTAGTTCGCCAATTGCAAATCAAGTTTTTTTTATTCATAATGATAGTATTTTGTGTTGAGTCTAACATTTGATGAGATGTTCCAGCATAAAATTCCTACTCCATTCCAACTTTCAAAACCTGGGTTATCAGTTGTCAACCAAGTTAACCTAACACTGTCTAATGCAATAAATACAATTTTATCATATATATTTCAAACAATTTGGGGGTAGTTACAACGTTTTAGCAATTACTACATTAATGAAAGAATAAGATTTTTTCGAGGCTCCTGGTGAGTTTTCGTAGAATCTTTATGAGGGGGTACAATGCAAAAGAGTACCTCAAAAGTTACATAAGTGGATGGCGCTGTCGTTGCGCACGGTCCTTATACTGCCAGTTCGATTTCTCAAAAAATTTAAGATAGCGAAGCTCTCAACTCGCGTCAAATGGTAAAAACACCAATACCATGTGTGAACGCAGTTTCGAAATTGTTTGAATATAAGTATCCAAAATATATGATTTCAATCTTCAGAATAAGAGCATATACCTCACGGGAGAGAACTATTCCATGGGCGATCTTACATATTTTTATAAATGATATACACGTAGGTACCTATCAACAGAAAATTAGGAAAAATTGATTTATAGTGCTTTTATCAATATTAACATCATTTTGATCATTATCTTATATTAAATAATTCTATGAAAATCGGGCTACAGTGTACTTCAAAATTCTATACAAAGATCCTCTGATGACGTGCAATAGTTTTCGAATTGTATGCAGTATGAAATGCAATCATGAATTTTCATCAGGTGTCTGCCAATTCCATCAGATCCTTTTGATTTTATGCAATAAAGCACATGGAAAATAATACCATTTTTCAAAAACCCTGTCAAGTTCATGTAATAGGTAAAATGCATGTAATATTGGAACCTTTGGTATTGAAGTCAATCAATCAATCAATCAATCAATCAATCTTTATTGACCCCAAGAAACATGAATGTTTGTAAAGAAGGGATCTTAAAACTAAATTACTATTACAATTCATGCATTGAAAAGAAGATTTTCATTATGAATCAATTCAATGTCAGATGGAAAAAGAGAAGTGTTACTGGATCAAATACTTTTTCAAGTTTTTTTGAAGCGTTTGTCAAAAAAATCTTCAGTTAACTTCTTTGGTAGTTTGTTATATATTAACACTCCATTGTATAAAATTGATTTCTTGCCGAAGTTTGTTCTGATTCTACTGATTGTACTCAGATTTTTGGACTGCCTAGTTTCATATTTATGAATTGTTTCAATTGTGTTGAAGGTTAGAGAAGAATGTTTATTTTTATTTTTTACGAATTGGATGAAAGAACAAATTTTCAATTTATATAAAGAGGTGATACTTGAAAGCTCATTTTTCACATATAAATCGGAAGTGGGATATCGAAAAGGTAATTTGAATATGCATTTGATTGTTTTATTTTGCAGAGATTTCAGGGGACGTATGATCGAAGCGTTGGCATTTCCCCATACTGATATCGAGTATTGTAGTTTTGAATGAATAAAGCTGTAATATATTAATTTGAGATGTTTCAAACAAATATAGTTTCGAATTTTGAACAAAATACCAATTAATGGTGATATTTTTTTTCTAAAATATTCAATATGATTTTTCCAAGAGAGTTGTTCATCAATGTATAATCCTAAAAATTCTGTTACTCCCAAATATTCTATATTTTGTCCATTAAAAATAATGTTATTCTTACTATGATTTGGTTTTCTTCCCAATAACATAAATGAGGATTTTCCAATATTTAAAGTTAACTTGTGACTATTCAACCATAACGAAATTTTCTTTAAATCGTCATCAATGTAACGAATAATTTCTCCTTCTTTTTTCTCGCAATAAATCAGTGTTGTGTCATCTGCAAATAATTTTATTTCACCCCTCAAATTCAGCTCTGAAACCGAGTTTATATATATAAGAAACAAAACATGTCCCAGAATTGAACCTTGTGAGACACCACATGTTAGACTTCTAAGTGAACTCATTTTGTCTCCCATACAAACAAACTGTTGTCTATTGCTCAAGTGATTTTCAAACCATTGATGAATCAAACCTCTTATGCCTATATTGAATAATTTTTTCAACAGAATGTTATGATCGACTGTGTCGAAAGCCTTCGATGAATCCAGTGACAACAATCCACAATGAAAGTCTTCATCCAATTTCAATTGAATATTTGTTATCAAGTCAATTACAGCAGATTCTGTGTCACTGGATCTTCGGAAACCATATTGTCCACAGTATAAGAAATAAATTTTTTGTAAATAATCGAAAAGTCTTTGGTTCATAATTTTCTCGAGAATTTTGGACATGGCGGGTAATATGGATATGGGCCTATAATTATTCAAATTTTCTTTTTTTCCAATTTCGAATACCGGTTCAACTTTTGCTATTTTCATTCTTCTGGGAACGATTCCCATTTCAAAAGAAATATTAATCAATTTAGTTAACAAAGGTGATAATTCTGGTTCAACTGTTTTTATAATTTTGATGCTTATGTTATCGGGGCCAGCCGATTTTCTGCTGTCCAAATTTTTTCTGATATTCTCCACTTCTTCACAAGTTGTGGGTTCTAAGAACATGGAATTCATTGATAATAAATTTTCGTTATCATTCAAAGTGGTATGGGGGATATTAGATGATAATTGAGTTCCTATATTTGCAACATAGTTGTTGAATTCATTGCATTTTTGAATTGGATCTTCGATAAGTTTTCCATTTTTTGTAATACATTTCACATACTTTTTCTCACTATTTGTTTTATTATGTAATACTTCATTTATAGTTTTCCACGTGGATTTTGGTGTAGCATCCAAGAATTTAAAATCATA
Organism: Zygogramma bicolorata; assembly: GCA_032362365.1. Taxonomy (NCBI): domain Eukaryota; kingdom Metazoa; phylum Arthropoda; class Insecta; order Coleoptera; family Chrysomelidae; genus Zygogramma; species Zygogramma bicolorata. The sequence goes on along the minus strand of JAVJAQ010004042.1, from coordinate 438,598 downwards.
GTATGTTTTTTTAGTTTCTCTTACAGTCTTTTTGACCAATTTATTATAGAAATTGTATTCATTTTGGAAATTACATCAGGAAAACGTTTGTTTTGAAATGATACTTATCACGTGTTTTGATTAATTTTGATAAATTAGAGTTGAACCAAGGTTTCGAATTCTTATCAATTTTAATACGTTTTTGAGAACAGTTCGATTTGAAAGTCTGAATAATTTTATTATAAATTTCATCTGGATCATTATATTGTTCCAAATTATAACTGATCAATTCCAGTTCATCCCTCAAATTATCAATATTATAGTCATTGAAAATTTTATATTCAAAGATTTTTTCTGAACGAGTTTGTTCAGTTTTTATATCAGCAATGGTTATCTTGTGATCACTGAGAGGTGTGTTAATAAACTGTAAATGTGTGAATAATCTTGAATTTGTAATTATATGGTCAATAAGGGATGCAGAATTATTGACGTGCCTAGTTGGTACTGAAGTATTACACAATGTAAAATTATTCGAGTTGTATATATCTCTGAGACGATTGGTTTCATATGAATTCGATCTTAGTATGTTTATGTTAACATCACCAAACAAAAAAGTATTATATCTATTTCTATTCATTTCTTGTAGTTGTTCATCTATAAAATCAAAAAATGTTTCTACATTTTCATTTGGTGAACGATATATGCCACAAAGCAATAAGTAGAATGAATGAACTTCTATAGCAATAAATGATAACTCATCTTCTTCCCTTCTGACATTGAAATTAATAGAATCTTAAAAAAAATTCCTACTCCTCCTCCTCTCTTCAATCTGGTTGCATACACTGAGTTGTAATTTCGAAAAATGTAGTATGGTTCCTCTCCAGGTTTGAGCCAGGTCTCCGTTATAACAATGATCGTTGGTTCAATATCTCCAAACATGATTTCCAGCTGATCAATTTTATTCTTCATAGAACGAGCATTAATATAGAGTATTCGGACATTCCTCTTCGTTTTATAGTCTCGATGAACATTGTAGTCTTCAAGAGAATCATATTCCATAATTTTCACATTAATTTCTCCACTACTCATAATTAATTTGGGAAAGAAGTGAAAATATTTAACGAACCGTGACAATACCCTAATACCAATTCAAGTACTAATTATTTCTCACATGGTGCGATTCGGAAATGGCGGACTATCATCATTGACGTATTTACCAGATGAAATTTTCATTCAGTTATTTGTCATATATCTCAAAAATTTTATTTCATTTTCAGATGATGGGGACAGCTATGGCAGCCAAAGTTCGCATTCAAATCAACTTAGCTGTTTCACAAGTTATTGACATAAAACAAGTGGCCACTTTTCCAGATATAATATTCCCAATCATATGGTTCGAGGAGGTAAGTTAATTCTTTCTCAACCCTTTTAGCTGAGGAGTTTTTATTACATCGGACGAAGATAAGTTAACATGATTGACATAAAGTAGAAAAAGTTGGAATGAAAGGAATGTTCGATATTGTCATCAGACCGATTCGATCGGTCACATCTGAATCGTTCGAATTTTAATTCTGTCTGTAAGGAAGGAGAGCATTCAGCCAATAAATTCTGTCCATTACACTGAGGAATTCAATGATGAATGGTCACTGATATAACTAGTTGGGTATATTCAGTTATTCGAATTGAATTCTGCTTGAGGAATATCGTATTTTTGCAGATTTTCCTGTTTGTTGACAACTAGGTACACAAAGGAGGACTTTTTGATTGCCTTAATTTCGCAGCAACCTAAATCGTTTGGAAAAACGTAAAATGTTTCTGTTCTGTGATTGGCCCTTTACAACGTGTTTTTGAGTTTCATGCCGACATCTGCTGAGCACGTAAGCATTCTCCTCGGTAAAAAAACTTTCTTGTGAGTGACAAACAGCCGGCAAGATACCTGAAAAATAATGTGTGTAATATTTTATTTTATAATGTCAAGGGAATGAAAGTTAATATCATAATCAGATATTTGCTTTCGCGGAAATCAACATATTTGTCCCCATAAGTTCGGTGGCGTTTTCATAGATCTGATGGACATGATGAGTTCGGTATATCGTTTCGGTAAATCTAGCGGTTGACAGTGGAAGAAAACATTTTATAATTTGATAGTACGTGGAATATGTAACACTTTTGGAATGAGTTGCATATATATTTTTTTCTATAACGTTCATGGAAAAACCAATAGTTCAATAATTAGCGGTATATAAGTGCAATTTTCAAAATCCAGGACGAATTATGAAGTTAATGAACTCAATAAGAGTTTCAAATGACCATCTGTATAGACAACATAAGTGACGATTATAGCCTGAACCTTTTCATCATACCACAGAAAAGGTATCTCTCCAAGCCAATGCTAACATTTTTAAAGACAGTCGCATTTTTTGATTAAGTTCTCAGATGATGGGATAGGTGTCAATTCAATATTCTTCGCTTGATTTAATTGGCAAACACTGACTAAGCGGTTCGGTATACACGAACATAATGTGCACCGAAAATGTTGGTCTCTATCAGTTCTATAAAAAAGTTGGTGGTACAATTCAGCTAGCTTTTATATTCGAGACACTACAAAGGTTTTTTTTTGTTTAACTATACGTATAAAATATTTGTTTCCTGAATAACTGACTAACGGATCAACGCACAGCCTGATCGTAGAGACCTGACCTGATGAAGGGTGTGTTCTTTGTATGACATGGGCATCCGTTAAGAAAGGGTTTTCCGAAATTCCACCCCTAAGGGGTGAAAAACTACCACAATCTGAATTGATATTGAAATCTATGCAAGTGCAGAAAGACAGATTCCTTATCTCATCCGGAGAGTTGCGTTAATTGAAACACTTCCTATTACTCTGCATCTTCTAGGGTAACTCAAATTTCCCTATTAAAAAATTTCGGAAAACCTATCTGTTTTCGTACTCGAAACTTATCGCCAACACTTCTTCCCTTTAAATGATTTGATTGTTGTAGGTTAATAATAAAAAAAAAATATGGTCACAGAATAATTTAAGCACTATACAGAAGGGAATCCAATGATATATTCGCTGGAAGCCACGCCTTCCTAAAGTATACCAATGGGAGCGCACTAAATATTAATTTTTTTTGCTTCAGTGAGTCAGATGAAGACAGCTAATCGATTCGACCAGTAACTTGAATTTTCTCATTGTAGTTTCCTATTGTTGGAATATACTGACAGATTTCTCAGTGCCGATGAAAATGCCAAAGTTTGATCAAGATCAAATATTTTTTGGGACATTTGTGTTAGGTTACCGATTCGCTTCTGTATAGTAGTTTCATTATTTTGTGCTACGGTGAAAACGTTCATTCACCACAGAATGGTGACTTTCAAACTACAGATATTTGTTTGGTTTTGTAGATGATGAAAAAGTCATTACAAGCAATTAATCAAAATGACTTAAATGTTGGGATAAATATGTAGAATCGTGCATGGTTGGTAAATAAGGTTGAATGTCAAATTCGTTCAATTTTCTTTTATCTATAAATAGTGCTATTTTCTGTTAGTGCTACGTGTAAAGACCTTTGATGAGACGTAGCAGTGACGCAAAAAATCTCATCAATCATCGGTTATATGTAGTCAACCAAGTTAACCTGAGTTTTTCTAAAGCAATAAACACAATTTGTTTTCATATATTTCGATTAATTCGACGGTGGATATAACATTTGAACTGTTTATTCACCTTTTTACAAATTGATGTATATGCTCTTTTTTATGAATTTTGAATGAACTCTATTATTATTATTGTTATTATTATTTGAGCCTAGTATTAGAATGCTATTACCATAATTATTGAAAGAATAAAAAAATATATTTTTTTTGAGGTTTATAGTGAGTACTCGAGGTCTTTCGTGGATTCTCATAAGGCACAATGCATAAACGTCACACACAAATTGGAAGTAGAAAATCGCTGGGTTATTCTTGGAATGAACCTAGTCTGTAGCTACAATTGAATGAAAAACAGCTCATATCTCGCAGAAAACTAATTCTTTGAAATACATTTGAAAGTTATGTTTCGGAGTATTAAAAATTTCATGTCAGATAGACGTCGAAGTCAAATGATAGCATTATAAGAAGTCAGCAATCCAGTATCTTCATTCCCAACTAGATCAAAATGACTGCCATAAGCGCCTTAGGTGGTTGTTGACCCTAAGCTGCCAAATTCTACGCGGAAAGGCGGCTGTTATATTTCTAAATTTGTTCCTGTGTTCTGTAATAATAGCCGTCATCATGGAAAAGAATAAGCCTGAATTCACATCAACTCCTTGAAAATGACTTCAAAATCGGAGACGAAAACAAACAACTCTAGACGCGGTTCAACCCGAACTCAACGACAACATAACGAACATAATTGCTCAAACCCCACTAAAATAATCATGTATCATCTTCGTTCTCAGAAACCGTATGATGTGTTTTCACTAAGAATGTAAAATTGTTTTCTGGTTACGACATATAAAAAAAAAATGAATACTATCATCTTCTCTTTATCACGGTTCGTGTATATCCTTCACGAACTGAAAGAGACCTAACACAACGCACTTGTTTCGCATAAAATTCCAGGTAAATCATAAAAAATGATGAATTCTTTGGTATTGCGTCATATATAATGTAAGTAGTCTTAGGGTACGTGACTCGATATATGATGTGTTGTAATGATGTTGGCGAGATAGGTTTGGTTAGTTTGTATTGATGGATTCAACAATGGAAAATCTGCCCTCAACTCATCGATAATACAGAATTATGCATTTTTTGTTTTCTACAGTTTCCTAAAATCCTTTGAATTTTGTTTTATATTTCGGGTCAACAACCGTTAGGAAAATGTGGCGCAATAGTTTTTAGTTGTTTCCCATTTGAACTAATTCCTGTGATCTGTGCCTTCACCTCTTAACTCTTCTGAGTTGTAGAATCAATAAACGAGTGAACTGATATCCTGAATAATTTGCCCACAGGGTCTGGATTCTCTTCCTGAGGAAATGACAGGTCTGATGAAACTAGCCACAACAGTTCCACCTATAGCCCAAGTCGTCCTCTCAATAGTACTTTTCGTCGGTGGAGCTATTCTACTGATCATCGCCATCTGGAGAATCGTCAGGGGTGCCAACAGACTCAGCTCTCTCCACTTAGCCCCTGGACACGTGGGCCAAGCTAACAAACCTAAAGATGTTCCCATGGCCAATGTACCTAAATATTGAACTAGTAATTTCTCGAGCGGGTAGGAAAAAGTGAATAGCTTGATATGCCTTTGAAAAAATATATACAGTTTCGTGGCGTTTATGAACTGAATTATTCGATAATCCGAAATGTGACATGAACGTTAAAAATTAGCTGGTTTATTAAAGTAGATGAATAATCACATAAAACTGGTGTCGTTTGGCAACGATTCATTGTTGTTTACGTTCGTAATTGGTAACGACTTCAACTTTTTTATATTTCGAAATTTCTATTCGATCAATAATAATTTCAGAATGATTATGAACGAATAAATAAGAAACTGAATTCCATATATCTATTCAAGGTTACGACTCTTAGTTCTCAATAAACTCCTGGGTATTTGGTGATTTTTTATTCAAAACATAAAATATCGACAAACTTACGGAAGATAATAAAATAACGTGCTTAACAGTATTCTGCAAATTCACTCATTCCTACCTGTCATCTGAAAAGCAACGAAGAAATTATGAGAGAATCTTGTGATAGTTTTATTATAGCGGAAATATGTCTTCCTATCAACTGGCCTTCCTGAATGTTGATGAATGTTTGCATTCTGGCAACTTTTATTTGTCGAGGATATTTTCTACCACTGATTCACTTTGACACATTCACAAAAACTCGTGAAATCAGTTCAGAATATTGGAAAAATCAAATGAATATACATTCCTGAAAGAAGCCAGTAATAACAATGAATATCATCAGTAGAATTCGAAAACAAATAAAGTAAAGAGCTTATTGACGAATAATGGAGTATTCAGTGTAGATATTGAATAACTAGTTGAATATACTTTGGATTCTCCTCGATTTGTTGGAATCACCCCCTTCATTGTTTCCATATAGGCATAATTGAATCATCGACAAAAATATTTCTCAAAAATCCAAAATATATTTTCAAAATATTCTTGAAGTAATGGATTTCAGATCTTTGTTATTGAAACTCTTCAGATTTTGAGTTTGACAAGTATTTTGCTCATGTTTACGTTAACTTCGGTTAACTTATATTTAGGTACTTAATATTTAAATGACATATTTGGAACCGATGGGTGCTGTGTGTAAATATAAGTATAAAATAGATGAGTTCTTCACTCTCTTAGGCCCCAAAACGAACAAAAGATTCAATTCTGAATCTAGAGAGTGGACTAAGTTATTGGTTGTTTCAATCACAAATTTTCATTAGATGTTCTGGGTTGAATTTAATTGTTAATTAGTGTATTATGCGAAGTAGATCGAGGCAATATTTTTTTAGGTAATTGTGTATTCTCTATTTGAAATACAAAGTTTTTTACCAGTCACGTTCGTTTTTCTACACTCTTCTCATAATCAAACCAAGCAGGTCTACCAATTTTTTTTGGTTAGTAATTCGACATCTGAGTTCGTGTGTATTGAACTTCACGTAGTTTCATTATGAGTAAACTAAAATTATTCGAAAAATACAATACAAGTGGTAAGTGTTACATCGGATTATCTTTTCTTCATCATTCTCAATTTCAGAATTACACAGCTCTCAAAAATATAATCACACTTACGTAATATAGTCGGCTCTTCATTACCTCATAACAACAATATATTTTCCTCTGGTATCTGCCCATCACAATTCAAAAAAGTAATAATCAGGCCCATTTTTGTTTTGAGATCGGATCGAAAAAGTTTTCCATTCAACAATATCTGTCGAAAAATAATTCAATCTATAACAGACAATATGGATTCAAAAAAAAATCCACCCAGGACGCTACAGTTTATCTAACTTCAGGAATAATAAAGAAACTATATAGCGGGAAAACAACAATTTGGGTGACTTAGCTTAGTCATTTGACACGGTGAGTCATTCACAAGTGCTGAACGTCTCAGAAGAAATGGGACTCAGGGGCATAACATGGGAATTAATAGAGAGCTATAAAACAGATCGAAAACAGCAAGTGATAATTGACTGTTACCTGAGTACTTACAGAACGACAGAATTTGGAGTACCTCAATATTGGGCCCATTATTTTTCGTTATCAAGGTATATTATTATGATCTTTTGGATATAGATATTTCTGGAGAAGTAATAATTTTTGAAGACGATAGTGCAATAGTATGAATTATTATTGGAATCAATGCCCGAATCTACCCCGAGAAGTTGCTGCTTTAATTCAAAAATAGTTCCTTCTGAATGAAACACGGTAAATTAGTCAGCAACTTTTCGTACATCTCAAATTTACCTATCAAAAAAATACGATAACTAATATTTATCAAAATAATTATCGTCGACGTTTCGGAAACCAAATCCGCTTCCGTTCGTAGATTCCAGTACTGATATCAATTTTTAGTGGGTAAAGAACTCAAAAAAGATAGAGGAATCCACTCCCTACAAAATAATAACATTCAAACACGACTTTTGTAACTTCTTCACATCAGTAGGCCTCTGAAAGTCTTAAATAGCTTGAGTGCGCTCCACTCCGCACATGGTCTAACTCGCTCTGAGGAGAAGACAGCCCGAATATTGTTACGATATTTCCTTGCAAAATCTGACTTCTGACACTACTGTGACGATAACCCTTGGGTTCATCGATTAAAACACCAAATAACACTGAACTTCTTTTATTATAACTCTCTATCACAATACAATACAACACAATCACTTAAATCGCTCCGATAACTTTCCAATGCTCGGTACTAAAACTCTCTGTACTAAAAATTCTCTGTCATACAAATTTTAAACGTCGACTACTTGCACTTAGCAATAACAAAACTCTCCCCACTTAGCTCTACTAAACTCGCTCCACTCAGCTCTGAATACAAACTTCCGAATAACTAACTCTTCGAATAAAAGCGATTTCCCGCTGCTTATATATCTGCGTACCTATGGAGAATCTTCGAGAGAAGCCCCGATGACGTGTCTCGAATTCTCCAGGCAACAATAAACAGTTCCTGGAAAAAGACGTTCCCTACGACGCGATACCTCATCGGCGTTTACGATCTAATCAGGACCGGCGCTGGGAGATCGCTAGGGGATTCGTAACAATATAATATTTCACTTCCAAGATTTTTATTAACATTTCCGAAATTATGTATTAAATCATATCCGCCTTTGATGAATACGTTTGTATTAAGTGATTTCCAAGTTTCAGAGAAAACTATCAGATCTAATTTTTATGATCATTCATATCTTTAACTACCTGTGTTTCGATACTAACTTCCTCTAATTTGTCAATATATGGATCCATAAACTATCTGAAATTTAATATCTAATAACAATTTTGATTATTTTCGAATTAATTCCTAGAATTTCTAAAATTATATATTAAATCATATCCGCCTCTGTTGAATAAGTTTGTATTGAGTAATTTCCAAGTTTCAGAGAAAACTATCAGATCTAATCCTCTATCGAAAGATTTCAAAAAAATTTCAGTCTCATCAAAATTTTTGGATATGCTTCTAATATTTTCATGAAAAATTGTAAAAGTTATTTTTTTTTTGGAACTGAGATTTTTATAATCATTCATATCTTTAGCTACCTTTGTTTCGATACCAATTTTCTCCAATTTGTCAATATATGGGTCCATGAACTATCTGAAATTTAATATCTAATAACAATTTAATTATCTTGGAATTAATTCCTAGAATTTTGAGTTCTTCGGTGTCAAAATCATTATTCACCATAACTGCTTTGTCGCCTTCAGTCTTTCTAACAAATATTCTGCCATTTTTCCACCATATGAATTAAACATTATCTGTTTTGAGGGTCTCTGCTACTCCGATTGAAAACTTGTTCCAGCTTGTTATTGCCTCGTTAATATATATCACTGTTGGTATTTTTGTTGAAATAATATCTTTTGTAGTGAGATTATTCCTCAATTTGTAGTATTCTATAGCTTGTTTTGGAATATCACTTTTCAAATCTTCAGTTTTAACCTCAACGATTAGAGTTTTGATATTGTCTTCATCCCGTGGTAAAATACTTTCGATTTTTTTACTAGTTGTTTTTGTTCTTTATCATTATTTTGTTGCTTGAGAAAATTGACTCCTTTTTTCATATTCTTCAAATCGATTTGCATTTTTTCATTCTCCGCCTTCAGTTCATCCCTCTCTCTCTTCATCTTTTTCAGCAAAGCTATTATTTCTTTATTTTTCAATTTCATTTCATCATACTTAGTTGAAAGGAAGTTTATCGATTCTTGGATTCCGAGCATTAATTTGGTTCTCGAATTTTCCATCAGCACAATCACGACTGGTTTGATTAGGGGTATTTTGGGATAGAAAAATATCATTAGTTGATGTTATACTTTTGCAGTACTGATAAATCCATCGTTGTCCATTTGGTTTATGAACTTCTTTCAAAAAATTTCAAAACCTTTGTTCGATAACTTTGAACACTTGTAGTGATACCTTTGTCCACAAATTCCTTTACATTCAATGGCACTTTGATTTGTTTCAATTTTTTGATTTCATTCTGCACAGAGATCACTCGAAGTTCCAGCATTATTCTTATCTTGGGTTGAAATTTAAAAATTTTCTGTTTTACTTACGAATTGTTGATTTCATCGTCAGAACTATCATTTCTTTCTTGGACTTTCTTTCCTGGTTGATTTTCGAACTTTTTTAGTCGTGCCCATGGTGTTATTTTCTTGTTGAAATATTTTTTGACAATTCAGATGTTTTCAGTTTCTATATCGTTTCCCAATCACTTCTGCTGTTTTACTATACCACCACTCAATACAGTTTCACACGGATTTCGTTCTTGAAGATATACAAAGTTTCTAATAGTTGATAAACTCTATTAAACTCAGAGCAACAATCTATGTATGTCAGTTGACAATCTGTATGTATGAGCATACACACTCTACTGGAAAAAAAATTATAGAGCTCCTCTTGCTTCGAAATATATTGGCCAGAGCAATTATTCTTCTTTGGCCCCACGATTTTTGAATTCTCTACCACCTGAAATAAGAGATATATAACGACTTCGATCTGGATTATCTTGCCAAGCGGAATAATTGAACGCGATTACATTTGTGATTCCGTTTCACCAGACCAGTAAGCTCGATTATTGTCATGTTCCGATATTGCTGGTATTATTGGCCACAGTAAGCATTTTCGGAACGCTTTTTGCAGTAACAGTAATCTACTGCTGATGATATCGGAACGGATTGCCATCGGACATCCGTCAAAGGAACTGTCAGCGGTGACAGGTGTGACGTACCCTGTCTTATTTCATAATGAATTGAATATTGGAAGAAATATTAAGCAATATCGATACGGAAATAGATAATTCAGAGAGCTCAAGCTCTCATAACGAGTCTTTAGAAAATATTTATAATGACTGAAATTATAATCCTCGACAAAATAGTGGTCGCATAGAAAAAATACCGAGAATAGAAGGGTGAATTCAAAATGTAGTGGGTATTTACACCCCTAAGATTTTCAAACAACATTTCAGGTAAGTGCGAGTAAGGCTTGCAATCTCGAAAAATGGGGTTCCCCAGAATTTATTGATCTGCTGGATTCATTTAAAATCAGCATCAACTTGTACGCAAATATCTCCCAGTACAACTCAAAACATTTTTGGTAATTTTGCAATGGCAATGATCTGACAACAAATTTAATCTGTTATCCGTTGACGTTTATTCGAACACAACCTAACCTAACTCAATTTGGGGAATACTGGGACTACAGGACCAATTCTGCAGCAGTAGCACCAGTAACTTTTTAGTCTCTAACAGGGTACCTCAAAAATTGGCGCGATATAATTGCCAGTGATTGTCAGTAGAATCGGAACGACTGAATTAGCTGGACAGTACTGTTCAGGAATATCGGAACATGACATATGTCGACTGATCAGGATTCCATGATTATTCGCTATTATACGAGCGATTAAGCAACTATTCGAGATAGCAGTTCTGTCAATCGTATTGCATAACATCTGTCAGTTAAAAATATCACGTATTTTCAAAGTTGTAATATTGTCATTGGTAATTTTTGGCAATTATAATATAAGGATTATCGCATGTCGTCAGAAAATAACTATATAATTTTTTAAATTACCTTTCGCCGATCAATTTATCTTGCATTTCAAGGCGATAGTGGAGAACAAGAATTTGTCGTTCAACGGCCTCGTTTGATTCGAAAAAGGGACAATCATTTCGATAATTTGTATGACAGACACTTCCAAATGAAATCAGATTGTCAGAGACCTCTGCGTAGCAAATTTCACGATACGAATCGAATTCGAATTGTCCAGTCGGACATAATTATTACATGAGTCCATCAAGGAATCATAATGGCCGACTAGACAGATTCTATTCTATTCGTGAAAAAGAATCTGTCTAGTTATCGAAATATCCAGGTCTAATCTGGTGGCCTCTTGATTCTTCAATATCATTAGATTATTGAAAACTGATACAAGAATGGGACCAAATGCAATGATGGTGCATATTAAAAATTTTCAATGGTCACTATTTTTCGAAACTTTTTCCGGAATTGAATATTATATCATATCGAAAAACCAGTACCTATAAGATAATTCAGAAATATCGATGGTGCGTCATGATATTCTTGTATAATAGTTGTCGAATATTATCAGTAACCAATATTTAGTATTGCAAGTTGTTCAAGATACACCAGAATAGACCAGATTGGCCGTTTGGATCACAGAACACATAACTCCCAATGAAAATATGAGTTATGTGGTCTCAACTTCACATGAACACAATGATGGTCGTTTCTCTGAAAATGGATTTTTTAACCGTTGGGTGATAATCGAGCTATTTCGACTGTGAAACGCAAAGAAACGTCTATCGAGATCAAAGTAGGGCGTAGAAAAAGTTGAATATCAAGAAAATCACGATTAAAGTTACGTTGTTGAAAACGGGCCTTATAGGATCATCCCGCGGATTATTCTCCGAAAGAACATAATCTGTTGCCCCCAGATTTCTATTTGAAAATATGAGTTTGGATCGTTCCCCGAAAGGTTTTCTGTTCCTGGACAATGATACTTTTTGGGCTGCATACCGGCTGAATTTTTTTTGTCACTTGTATTTCGAAATTTTTTCTCAACCAGTATTTTTTCCAAAGAATTATTCTTGTTTTCACTATACAGCTGATTTTTATTTTTACCTTCTTATTTCATTACAGAATTTATCGTTGGGCACTTTTAAAAAATCATCATCTGCATGCCTAAGTCGCGCCAGTGCTTGGGACAAAGAAGTATACCCTAGTAGAACACAAGACACTAGAGGAAGGGTGGTGCAATCAAGTTCAATAATTGAAAGGATCACTAAATGAACCACTCCTATATTCATCGCTTTCTGAATTGTCTTTCATTTTTTCTGCCTTTTTGATTTCCAAAACTGTTCGATAAATTCAATTTTGAATATTTCATAACTATTTAATGCTTGTGAGAAAGCATCCCACTATAGCTTTGAAGATTTCTTAAAACATCGACCTATCAGAATTTTCACTGACCAAAATGAACTTTTGAAAAATATACACATTCTTATATTTATAAAAAATTGTAGATCATCTTCGGTATCAAAATAGGGTTGAAGACTGTTCACCTCACTTAAGTGAATTGCAATAATTTACTATTATTTGAAATGAAGTTTTCAAAATTTTTATCTATACCCTCAAAATCAAAAATTCATTTGGTAAACTATTCACATCATCATGATATGTATAAACATTTTCATGATTAGACTGGAAAGAGTCTAACCATTACATTTTTTAAGTGGATTCTAAGTTTTTCAGATCGTGGTAGGAAAGAAGTGGTAACTTTATTTCTATCGAAATTGTTTTGGTTTTTCTCTCTGTTCCATAAGTATAGAAAATTTTTGAGGTACCTATAATCTAAACCCATGACCTCTTTGCTGTATGTATAAACTGTCCTCTAGGCGTTCTCATGTTGCTGAGATCTGCCGATTTCGGTCCACTAATGACTTTCGGGGATGGTACCTGAAAATTTTATTCCCCCATGTGGTTTTGATTCAAGGAGTAACACTAGGAACATTAACATATTGGGGATTTTCAAGAAAAAGTTCATTCGTTGGGTTCGAAATACTACGTTTGACAGCACCACGATTGCCTTGTGGTGGCACCTTCTGACTTTCCACCGGCTTGGTAGTGTTGATCTCCGGAATGGTTTCAGAATCAACCTTTTTCTGAAGGCGTTTCATTTTTTCTTGTTCCAAAACATAATGCAGTCTTTGGTAGTCTGGTCTGCAATTTTATCGTAGAATTTTTTCTCGATCTTGGGATTCCATTTCGTCAGCTCTACTAGCTGGGCGCTAAGTTATACTGAAATAAGATTATGGGTTGACCAAACACAAGGGGCCAATAACAATTTTTATTCCCAAGTTTCTGATAAGAACGATGACACAGCAACATTCGAGAGAAAGAAATAAAAAGTGACCAAACACCAATTTGAGGTGTATAGCCAACATAACATACAGGATATCACAAAGTACAATGAAATATTCGAGTGACGTATTCCTCAACCAATCTTAAGAAAAAAAGTCTTGTATCCGGAAATGCTTCGTTTCGAAGATACAGGGTGTAGAATCTCAATTATTTTGTTCGCTTTTCAAAAATAGCTTCTGCAAAAAATAAGTTATTTGTACAGAATTTGGTACCCGGTGTTTTTTTGATGTGAGAAATCATGATTTCGTACCAATTTTCATGTAATATCTAGAGGGCGTTGCGTACGCTGTCATTATTCATTTCAAATTGCCTTTTTTTGACAGTAACCTTTTTATACTTCTCATAAAAAAACCTAATTCTACACCCTTTTCAAGTGAAAAAGATACATTTCCTCAACAACGCTAGAAGGGATCGTTTTCGAGATATTTACAATTTTCTATACCAATGCATATTACTTCTAAAGCAGTAAGGGAAGTTGTTGAAAACATTACAGAATATCAGTATGTGGTGGTACTCTTCAAAATAAACAACTTTTTCCTGCAAAATGTTAATCGAAAAATGATGATTTTGGGAGTAGTTTGTTTTCTTTCTGTAGTGGAGTGCCATAAAAATTGTGTAATCTTGGAATCCAGAGCCAGTCAATGAATCTCCATGAAAACTGATGGATTACCGATCCTAATCACAACAATCGTATACAACAATTCAGTGAAAAATGCGAAGGACAAGGGAAACAATTTTTAGAGCAATAATTTATAACTGATTAATAATATATGCCTTGTAATTCCAATGTTGATTTATTCATATTCCGCAAAAATGAGTTGAAGTAGAAAAAATATTATAAAGTATATACAGTGCCCTACAGTGATCAACTCAAAAAATCGAAATAAATTAATTGAATTGAGTGAATTGATGCATGGATACTATATTTTGCAGGGAAATTTGAAAATGGCGACTCTGCGCCATTTGGGAAAAAAAATAATGGAAGGGAGGTCTTGTGACACATCGTTTTGAAGCTCCCGAAGAATACTGCATAACCCTCAAATATAAAGTCAACATTTTCATAGACTACAAAATGGAGGAACATTTAATAATTGCCTGAATACACCGACTTCCAACTCTATAATTTGAGGATATGAGTTCAGTTCAGAAAATGCTCGATATTTCATGTTGAACATTTTCAAATAGAGAAACGTCGATATTTCTACAAATATTCGTCATTCTCTGCCGTATACCCAATATTGGAGCAGGATCAGTTCCGTACACATTCTGCTTCAAATAGCCCCATAGAAAAGTCTGAAGGTGTAAAATCTGGCAAGCGAGCTGGCCATACTGTAGGATATCGTCGGTTAATCCAATGAGCGGGATAAGTATTATCGAAATGTTTCTTACTTGTCTGAAGTGATGTGGTGGTGCTCCATCTTTTTGAAATACAACATCCATATCGATTTCAATAGGATTTGCTTCAAGAATTTCGGTGATAAGTGGGTCAACAGTGGTTTCCATATTAGAATACAGGTTCCCTGTTCAATTTTGTTCAATGAACAGAGGTCCTACAACATGGTTTCCGAATATTCCTGCCCAAGCGTTAATTTTTCCCAGATATTGACAATGTTTTTTTCGAAAAACTTGAGAGTTGGTGTTACTCTAATTTTGCCTGTGAACATTGCCGTTGAGAAAAAAGTACATTCGTCGCTGGAGCAAATATTGTGGAGATGGGTAGGATGCCTTGCAAAGGTTTCCGTCATAATTACGCAGAATTATGTTCTGTCGGCCTCAGCTTTTGCAGCAAGAAAATATTCCATTTTCCGCAAGTGTTTCTAGTAACATATCTATGAGCCTACCCTCATTTTTGGGATTCGCTAAAAACTTCTGTCCTATTTTGAGAGGCGTGGTATTATTGAATATTATGTCATTGCATGCATTTCTTTCACAGCATTCTTTCTATCGATTTTGTGCAGTTCTCGTTTCAGCCATCGAACACGATACATAAATTTCGTGTCCATAAGTGTTATCTAGATATCCAACATAATTCACAATTTCTCCTAGTTCGGAGCTTAACTGAGAACCAGATCCGATTTTGTAAAGAAATGAGGCAGTTATAATTTTATTCCCATCACTATCTGATGGTTCACTCATTTTCATACAGGGCTGTAATGAGAAGTATTGGTAATAATGATAACTTACGTTCACATCATCATTAATAATGAATATCATTGAATTTCACTATAACAATTTAACTCTAAGCATCAATTTATTTTAGAATGTACGGTTGAGTATTCATTGTTTTCATGAGCTTGCAAAATGAATAAAAAACAAATACTCACTATCTATTGTGAAAGTTTGAAAAACATAATTTTTTTCTAATGATATTAATCTTCAATAATTAACTTTTGTTGTTCTAACTGCAAAATAATAAATATATATAAATAGCAAATAAACAAAATTCGAAAGTTTTTGTTCTCAAATCGAACAAAAGAGCTGATGTTCTGCCTTTTACAATTCTTCCCAACTCTTACGCTTATACCCGCAGTCCCTTGAGGCAGGAGGAGAAGTTTGTTTATAGTTCTCCTTTTCAAAATATAACTTCAAATCAATAGATCAAATAATTTCTAAAAAATTATTCATATTTCTTCAAATAATTTAAAAATCATGATCGCATGAAAATTTTTTTTTATAAATATTGTTAAAACACAATCAAATCAAAAAGTTTATATGAAGATTCATTCACTGGCCCTGGATTCTGAGGTACCTATAAATCTTATGGCGCTGCACTTCTTCCTGTTCATTGTATTTTGAACCTGTGTCCTTTTTCGTGGAAGCAATACAGTTTTTGTTTCCTGAGTTGGAATTTGGCTGAGGTCACATATTCTTTGGTGGTTTCAGGTTCAGAGTTTCCATGTAGTTCATGTAGTGATCCCATATTATGTATCAAAGTCGTGTTCGAATACAATTTTTCCTCATTATATTTTATTATACGAATAGCATGATTGCTCTCCGGAAACATTTTTTTCAGATATAGCATACATGGGAAATAAGAGATCTGTTTGCAGAAAAAATCTCACTTAGCAAGATCCTATTTCATTCAAGCCCAGAGAAGATATCATTTCTCTCAGAGAACAATATCTCTTGAGCTGGGAAAATAGATAATTTACGGATCACTTTCACTATAGAGATTCAGTTGTATACACATATGTTTCAGCAAGTTTAGGTAAAATTAGAAGAGTTCTTTTTAATTTTGTGTAATGTTTCGAATGCAATATTTGGAAGTAGCCATCAGTTCACAGCCATATGGAAGAATATATATATATATATATATATATATATATATATATATATATATGGCTTAGCGAATACGCCCACATTAACTCATTTATTTCTCAATCAGAAATGTTCTAAACAATTGTCCAATGATCAAAACGTATTTGTCGAGGGGTGTCTGAATTAACTGAAGCAGAAAAATTGCGTGTGATTCGTGAAATTCTATTATTTTTACTCTCCTATCAGTATCCACACTCCGTATTATTTCCAGTTTCTCATTTTTACGTGTGCACGTTATGATAGTTATCAGGAAGGATTGTAACAATGTGCAAGTATGAGGAATTGAAAAAAAAGTTTTTGTAGTGATTTGCGAGGTGAAAAAAATTAAGATTTTTTAAAAGCGATAGGAAATCCATCAACCCAATAAAAGGTGGTTTGAAGCTCAAAATGGGAATAAAGCGATTGGCGGGAGTAAAATAAATTTATAACAAAAGCTCATTCGTAAGTGTCCTGAAAAAATAAACTTTTGAGTAAATGAAGGTCATGATATAGTAACATTATACTTCTATATGAAATGAAAACTTGCAAGAAAATTCCAAGTACAAATTAATATCATTTTATGAAAAAAACTACACAGAATATTCTCGCGACAAGCTTTCATATCATATGAAATTGTATGATGTAAAAAAATTATGGGTTTGATTCATATAGAAGTTCATTTTATTTTTTTCAGAGCATTCAAAAGCTTTTTCAATGCTTTTTAATTATATTGCATTTATTTTTTGTTTCATTCATGAAACGCGTCTTTATTGAAATAAAATTTTGAAAGTATCGTTCCATAAAAAAAATCGTTGCGAGATGGCGACGAATTATGACAAGAAAATCATAATCTCCGACGCCAAAAACGCACGCACCAATTTTGAATAAAATCGGACCATAATCAACAAAACTTGTTCGCCACCTTAGAGCCGCCATTTTTCTTAAACAAAAATTTACAAATGAATTGGCACGTGCTTCATGAATCCCTGCCAAATTTCGAGTCATTCAGTCGTCTAGAAGATTTTATTATATCGTTTGTTGATTACAAGTGAAAATAATGAAAGAGTGCTAAACAGCTGCACTGTATAATTTGGTGGATTGGTAAAAAAAAAGAAATGTATGTAAAGTACAAACTATCATGAAAGGGTCGTTAGGACAAAAAAAACATGTTCTGAAATAAATGATAACAATATTCAATTGGATAGCCTCGGTCAGCAAAATTTTTGAAAAATCACACCATTAAACTTCTAAAGAAGGAATGATAACAATATTCAATTGGATACCCTCGGTCAGCAAAGTTTTTGAAAAATCACACCATTAAACTTCTAAAGAAGGAATGATTTCGATTATGAATATAGCAGCAAGACGAAAACCCTCTTTAGATATCAGTTCTGCATTATGACCTCGATAATCGTATAAGTCTCAAATCAAAGAATTTTTTGATTGTGGTTAGCAAGTGACTATGTTGTCTGAAAATTGATGAATTTGTTGCACCATGCTGCTGATGGGGATGATGGACGGCACGAAAAAGAGAACCGGACCAGTTTATGAAACGAATTTTTAGAGGGTTATTGATATGTTTCGTTTGATTTATAGAAACCTTTTTTTCGAGAATTTAATACTTTTCGTTAAAATTTATAGGTATATGAGAATAAGTTACACTATTATTGAACTTGTTTGATGTGTGCCTTTTTTTGTATGCTTTGACATTTTCAGATGTTCTTGCATTTCAGGGGCTTGATCTTTAGATTATTTTTTTTCGAGTACAATTGCAGCTTGTTCATTTCATCTTGGAATGGGAATCATGACATTTTGCGCAGTGCGGGACAAGCAGCCAAATATATACTGTCAGTTCAGTGCGCAACCGGATGTGGAAACAATTACCGTAACAAGTTGGATCTTATTATGATTCTCAACTCCACTTTTGTTGAATCAGTGAAAATAACAGTTGAAATGCGAAATTTGTACTCGACTTTCACCAAAGTGTATTCAAAAGAATATATACCAAGCTGATTAAAGTAATTCGATTCAGGCGTTTGTGAGAATATAACAAATCATCGGTGAAACGAAGGTAATGGTAGCTACAGACAAGATTGGAAATGATAGACGATTCAATTTTGCAACTGAAGAAAGTTGCATGTATTCATGCAAGTTTTTCAAGTTGCATGAATCTTTCTGGTACGATTACTTAGTTAAAATAAAAGAATGAATATCAATAATAAAGCAAAAAAACATAATAATATGTGATTAAATGATTGAACCTCACGAAGTTGTGCACTTGTTGTGAGGAAAAACTATAGTTAGGATTTTATATAATTCAAGTGAATATAAAAATTAATATAGACAAAATATTGAAAATATCAAAGAAAGTTAATAATGTAAAAATGAATAATCATGACAATAATATTTTGGAAATATTGTCTAGGTGTTTCAGTAATCCGTGTGTTCACCTTTTTTTTGAAGGTGTATTTCGATTTGATAATTTTGGTGGAACTTGGTGATTTATCAATAATGAATGAAGCTGAATATAGAAAATTTTTCTGTGATTTCACTTTACATATGTTATTTTTTACAGTTATTTCATTTCATGTATCATGAGTATCTTTACTGAAATTAATGCGATATTTATGAGAAAATATATGAGTATCTTGAAACTGAATAATTGCCAAATATCCATTATTTCACTGTCAGCATATAATTCATCAGAAGAATATCTAATGTTTTCAATGAATATGATTTTCAAAACCACCTTTGTAATATTTCCAAATTTTTCAGATATATTCGATCAACTTCCCCATGTGATAAGATATCATTATTCAATTGAGATTGAACTAGAGAAAAATAAATCATTTGCTCGTCTTTTTTATCCAAAACATTCTGTAAAAATTTGAATTTTGGTAATAACGGTCGTAATTTCTTCATAATATATTCAATCTGAAAGTTTCATGTCGAATGTCTATCTACTATGATTCCTGAATATTTTATCCGATCTACTTCTTCAATGCATGAAATTTTTATCTCAATTGGGCCAGATTGGGTAGATGATTTCAATACGAAGTGAAAAAGAGGTAAATAGATTTTTCAAAATGTAATGTTAACAAATTATGGTCAAACCAATATCTAACATTATTGAAGTCATTCTGAATAAGTTTTTTGAGAGAATTCCATGTTTTTGTCTTGTGAATTATAACTATATCATCCGCAAAACTATTTATGAGCCTACTGGTTCTCAAATGAACGTTGATAAATATGTTGAATAATATGAGTCCTAAAACCATAATTGAATATTTGTTCTGAACTCACACATTCTCCTACCTTAACAAAATGTTTTCTATTCTCAAGATAACTCTGTGGTTATTCGAAACTCATTTCCCGAAAAGCAATTTTGGCTAATTTTCGCAATAATGATTCATGATTTACCGGATCGAATGATTTAGCTAGGTCAAGGAATAGACGGACAATTGGAGATCTTTCATCTAATGCTTCATAAATTTTGTCAGATGCTCACTGGATAAATTATTACGAAATCAAAATTGCATTTTAGAAATAATATTGTTTTATCAAGATACTCATCAATTCTGATTTTCAATATTTTCTCAAATACTTTGGCTAATGTTAAAATTGAAGATAGGACGCTAATTTTAAATTTCATTAATATCACCTGCTTTATAGAGTGTTTTGATCAATCCAATTCTGAATGTGCTCGGGTATTCACCACTTTTTATAATAACATTTAATAGGTGTATTCGAAGTTTCGATACAGAAAAACAGATGGTTTTCACTATTTCAAATATCATCTATATCAGGTGATTTTTTTTTAATTTGATATAATATTCATTATTTCAGTTTGATCAGTTTCCTTTATAAAAAATGAATTGATAATGAAAGGCGTTTACCTTGGTGACATTCAGTGGCATTTTTCAATATTGGCAATAAAAACTGCCTGATTGATGACATCTCTCGCAGCGAAAAGTTTCCGCAAAAAATGCAACAACGACTTTCATCGTCAAAACAGGGTAGCCCACCTTGAAATCAAGTGGTTCTGGAAGAATTGCATTCATAATGTATTAGCGAATTTAACACAATCTGGTGTATCTATTCTCTTCGATATCAAGCATACATATAGTATTTGAACAAACGAATCGGATGGTTATTCCATAATTGCAGAAGGTGTTTACTGCATCAGTTACAGGCAGAGAGAAATAAAAAATAATAATTTCTGCTAAATATATTCTAACAATTTTTTTTGTACAAAAAAATGCTTCATTATCTCATAATGATCGACGCAATTTTCAGATTGCCCTATTGTCACTTATCGAGTGATTGAGAAATGAATCAACCTTATTCCTAATAATTTGTTCATCACGTTCATCAAGTTCATCGATTCAGCTGGAGCACTACACCCTGAAGTAGTGAAATATGCAATGTATAATTTGATGAACTGTCGGTAGGTATGTACACATTTATAAAGGATAGCTCATTACTGAAAGTAGGCTCTAGGTGCGATCGCCTTTTTCATAAAATATGCCAGGAAGCAATTTAGTCTCTTCCACCAGCTCTTCAGGAAAATATCAGATTTATCAATGGTGGTGTTGAAATCCACATATAAAATGAGGGGAATATATCATGACCTGATTGAATATAGTCTGATGATGTTTTGACCATTTCGAAAAGTTACCCAATGTTCAAAGATTGATTGAAATAATGGTGCTTGATGAATAAGGAGTAAATCAAGAGCTACTTAAGCCACCAAGGGGTAGCACTTTTCCTCAGATTGCCGCTAAGGTAACATCATCATCAAAATCAACCATAGTGAGAATTATTTCTGAATTGTATCATACCCAGGTTCTACAGAACTGAAATATATTCATTATCGCAGTTGAGCAGCTAAAAAAAAAAAGAGTTTGGAACGAGTTTTACCGCTAACCAGCTTGATACAAGATTTGAGTGCTTTGTGTACACATCAAGCAAGAAAACGTGACTATGATTCAGCACCCGTCGCACCATAAATTTGAATAGACTCTTCGTTCCTTTTCATTTTGGAATTGTTTTGTGTTGTGAAACTGTTCGGTCCGTTAACCAGCTGAGCAACATCAACCCTCAGAAATTGAAACTTGTGCGAGCAATGGATTAACGACCTTTTAACGGTGGTCAAGCGTGGAATCGAACCCCGGTCTTCCGCTTGAAAGGCGGACGTGCTAACTGCTACATTACCGAGTGAATGAATTGAACGTCTATAAATGATATGCACATATGAACAGAGAGTGTTTGCTAAACATCTGATTGTTTTCTGCTGAAGGCGACCAAGTATGAAGGCCTATGAAAACATATATACTGCTAAGTATAGTAATGCTAGTGCCTATCTGAGAGTGAGTCGGGAGGATACAAGGTGATAAAAGCTGCTGGAAAGAACACACGTGTGAGAATTTTTGACGAGAACTCAAGATAAAATTTTGTTGAACAAGTTAATGATATTTCGTAGCCGTATAAACAATACAGACAATAAACTTTGAAATATTCAATTCAATGAAGGGTGTAATGGTGCCTGCCGATGCTGTGAAATGACGAATGTGAAAATCAGTGATGTTCAAGAAAAGAGAGCATCACTGATTGACTCAAGATAAAAAATATTCGTTGAACAAGTTAATGGTATTTCGCAGATAATACACTTCGAAATATTAAGTTCAATAATGGGTGTGTATGGTGCCTGTCGATGCTGTGAATTGACGAATGTGAAAATCAGTGATAGACAAAAGAAGAGCGCATATTTGATTGTTTCGATACCAGATACACATACCGGCACTTTACGAGAATTCATAATCATAGGAGGAGGATTCTGTGGAAACGAGCAAAAAATGTATGTTCTTACGCCCACACTGGTATTTTGCCACGATACTCTAATCAATAATTTATTTCACAACCTGTTGAAATCAACACTTTGTCGAACGTTCAAGAGTTGATTCATTTTTGAATTTGGCAAACGCAGAAGCTTATAGCGACCATAGTACGAGAGGAAATCAGCAACCTCATTGACAAATGAAGATTCTGATCTTACGATAATTGAATCAAAAGGTGAGTGGGGAAGCTCATCTGAAGCTGTATCTGATAAGCTTGATATAGCAATAAAAAACATCCATTGATTTCGGAGATGTATCAGAAACAATGACAGTCACTATGTGTTCTGAAACTGATGACACCTGCAAACTTGTTATTAAGGGAAACGAAGTTAAATATAATGAAACAAAGAACGAAATATCTATGAATTTAAATGCTAATATTAATAATAAATGAGTGAAATGTGATTCATTCATTAATTCAATTGTGAATGAAGTGCTACTTCAGACGGATCATAAGTGTCGATGAAAGTTCAATTATAAGGTGATTTTGAACAATTATTTTTCATTGGGAACTTTTGAGACCCAAAAATCAGAAAATACTATTTTCTGATTTTTCAATTTCGCTGGGACTGAATATATTTGTTCCTTGATTTTTGAGATGAAATCTCTTAAAAAGGAGTATTGAGTTTGCAACATGGATTGTTGATGGGAACAATTGTATTTATGACAGTTCTGATCAATTATTTAATTTTTCCGCAAATCGATTGGAAATATTGATATGTTGACCTGTTGGAATCAACACTATGTCTAAAGTTTCAATTAATTTATTGTTCCGCAATTCGATTGAAAATATTGACATTTCTGAAATGATTTCTGAAGAAAAATGACAATAAATGGTGATGGTTATTGGGAAAAATTCTATAGTGTTCTGTGAGAAATAACTATTTATATACCAAGGAAGCAAAATAACGCCTTTTCTACTACTTTTGAGGCCGTCATTTTCATAATGTCCTCAGAATTATATGCGTGCAAAATTATAAGAGCAACTGCAGATATAAGGCTATAAGACGTAATATCAAGTGAGTGAGTGTTGCGTCATCGTCATCGTGTTGACAAAGCTTTGATGCTATGACATTATTGATAATGCGAACATAACAGTTGTCATAAAAGGTTTTCTTCCCTGCGGGAAAATGTATCATTTTCCCCCCTTCTTGAGGGGTCGAAAATGAAGTTTTCTACCAAGATAATAGAAATATACTATTTTTCATTAGTGTTGTTGAATAGTTTAGTGAATTTTATCGCCGAACTGAATAAGACACCAATTTCTCATTATTAACTACCTTGGGCCCAAAATGTTTAATCATTTACCTGATTTGATCACAAACAGTAATAATATCTCTTTGTTCAAAAGTAGACTTAGAACTTTTTTACTAGAGAAATGTTTTTATAGTGTGGGAGAATTTTTCTCTTAATACATTCTATAATTGACTATTCCTACATAATTTTATAAATTATCATATGGAAAATAAATGATTATTATTATAAAATGATAAATCTCACAATGAAAAAAATTCATTTGATGTATACACGTTTTTGTCGATAAAAAACATTTTGAATCGTGTTTGAACCTGCTGAACGTTGGAAGTGTCTTCACTACCGTGAAAAGTTTGTTGAAAGTTGAATTCTCAGGCCAAAATGGAGCCACAACGTGTCACAAATGTCGTACTTGAAAAAAAAGATCATGCAAGTTCCTATTTTGTCTCGTATTATTCTTGTGAATGGAAGAGTTGGAAATCAACGCATTTTTATTGGTACAATATGTATACTTATTTCAAAAATGAATAGACTTCCAAAGGTTAAAATTTCGAAACTCTTGGACATCTCTCTGCATTGTTAATAACATTGGCCATGATTCGAAGAATCCTTTCTTGGATAATAAAAACAGAGTGCCTTAACTGAACCACCCCATAAACAGATTCCATATCTTAAACGTGATTGGACTTGAGCATAATATCCTTGTATCAATTGAGGTCGTGACAGTACAGTTCTCAAATTTCTGGAAAGGTAGCAAATAGAATATTAGCTGGCTTATAAGGAAATTGTGATGATGTTTCCAGTTGAGGTGCTCATCAATAAAGACTCCCAAAAATTTCGACTCAACATTATCCAATAAGTTCGAGCTGATTGTGATGTTCATTTAATTTTTTTTGCATATTCTCTGCCGGCTATGAAATCAAATAATTTGCGTTTTAGAACTTCTGTTACACCATGCTGACAGATTAGCTACATTCTCGTTACAGGACTCATACAATTTTTCATCACTTTTTTCACTAATGACTATCGATGTGTCATGGCACATCTGATGAAGGTTGCATTCTTTGAAATATCATTCAATTCATTGGTATAGAGTAAAAACCATACAGGCCCTAATACGGATCCTTGAGGAACTAATATATTCATACGAGAATGTGCAGACTTTTTCTGCACTGTACATGAGCTAATTCTTGGTGAAACAGTAACGAATTGTTCTCTGTTCGTAATGGATGATTCGATCCACTAAAATGCCACTCCTCGACTTCCATACGCATATAATTTATCCAAAACGACATCATGCTGGACGCAATCAAACGCCCTGATCAGATCACAGAATACCCCAACTGGACATTAATCGTGCTCTATCATGTACATGAGTTTTTCGAAAAACAACAGCAATGCGGTAGTCGATGATTATCCTAGTAAAAAAACCATGCTGATCATGAAAAGACATTTCAAGTCGTTCTAAGAAGCTATACTTGAATATTTTTGCAAATGAGGATGGCACTGTAATCGATCTATGGTTCTCTACTGAGTATCCTGTTTCTTGAATATTGGAATAACCTCACCCAGTTTCAACTCTGCAGAAAGGTCTTCCCAACAAAAGAGAGATTCACTGAAGAAATCGAAGGATGAATGATGACATGGATACCTCATCCAGACCTGGGGATTTTCATTTCACAACTGAGGAAGGCGAGAATTCCTTCTCATCAAATGGTTCTGAGAAAATTGAATTATTGTTAATGATACAACTTTGTTAACAATCTGATAAGGAGCGTATACAAAATATGAGTTGAATAAATTCGCAACTCTCGATGGGTCATCGACTAAGTTCCCGTTCTTGACTAGCTGATGTTTTCCATACACCTTTTGCTACAGTTTAATTTCGATACTACTTGCCAAATCGCTTTCGACTCATTGGTAGATTGGGCAATTTTGTTACGAATATCATTCTCTGTTCAACTCTCAACTATTTTTTTGAGCTTTCTCAGATAGATATTTCAAGTACTGTCTAATTCTGGATATCTCAACGTCAACCTTCAGCTTAGAACTGAACAATTTTACTTTGGTAGTGATCCACTTGGTCGGGTTTTCTTCAGGACGAATTTTTCTGAAGCTGAAGTGTTTTTCAAAGTAGAAGAAAAAAGTCGCGAAAAAATGTTTCAGATGCTTCGTTTACAGAAGAATATTCAGAAACCTCCGTCCACAATTCATTGAGCAACTTCGAACAGAAATCCTGAATATTCTCGTCCTTGAAGCGACGACGAAATTGTACATCTCGATGTTCATTTTATGCTGCACAATCAATCTGTCTAATTCCTGACTCCAACAAAATCGTGCGGAGGTCTGAGATATTATTGTCTACTTCAGGAACAATTTGATTTTGTAAAATGGTAAATATCAATTATCGTCGATGAGTTCGATGTTACACGTGTAGGCTAACCGATCACTTGTCTCGAGTTGAAGGGTTTCAGCAGATTTTCCAGATCAGAGAAATGCAAATTATCATGATCTTTGATTGAAGCATCTATATTGAAGTCTCAATGAAAAATAATATTCCATTTCGTTTCTAAAAGGTGTTTCAAAACCTGTTTGATTATTTTCGAAACATCGTCTGTGTCCATCTGGAGATCTATAACAGGTGATTAATAAAACAGTTGCATTCATAAAATAATGCGAACACCGTAGAGCACACACCTGACAAAAAAACTTGTTTCTACAATATTTGCTTATATCTGTACTAATGCATGTGAGTTATTTTTTCGCATGAATAGCGTCACCACCACATTCGAACATTTTTCTGCGATGACAACTGATTGAACGATAATTTCCAATTACTTTACTTTCTATGCTATCCGGAATAGCGTGGGTTGCAGTTATACAAATGAAATTTATATGCGAACCAACTATATCAAGCTCAAGTGAATTAATGACTCAATGTTCAGAGACTGAGCTTTCAGAAGAATAAGTTCAGGATTGACCATCAACTCAATTTAACCAAGTGTGGATTCATTTCCTCAAAATACATGCTCACGTAGGCACCCTCGGGCCACAGTTCAGGATTCATAGCTTTACGGAAGTTCTCTTCATAAATGTTCACCTTGAATCTTCGGGAAATGAGTGAATACTTCAGATCTGCGCATGTGATATCCTGTTCAACTCTTGTCACATGAAGGAAAATCTTCCTTAGGATGCTTTTGACATTGGTTTCTCTGTTTTTTCCAACCAATCGGAATTTATTTTTGGGTTTTCGTCTTTCAACTCTTCATCAGCCTGCTTTCCTTTCATCGTTTTCAGAAGAAGCAATTGGTGTTGAGTCATTCTTCGTTGAGTTCGATTCATCAGTGTCAGTCAGATTTATGATTTCCTTCATTTTCCTTGCGGAATGAATCATCAACAGTTCAGAAGATACCTGTTGTTCAGATACGGGGATATTCCCTTAATATTTATCAGAAATATGCTTCATGAATACCTTAATTTTTATCTGTGTTTATAGTTTTTGTACTCGTGGATGTACCAGTTCGATTTGATTCTCTCCGGATTATTTTTGTCCTGATCTCATCACTTTCAGTCGGCTGCTGCATGTTTTGCTGGCTCATCAGTTCAGTATGCTTATTCAGCAGTGGAATCTGTTGGCGAAGTTCATTCATCAGCGCATCTTTCTGTTTGAGAACATATTGTTACAGAAGTTTCTAGCGCCTGCCCTGTCGCTTATGAACGCATATTAGTGTAAAGGTTCGAAGGAAGATCGTTTCTTGTTCAGTGTGAAATATTCGATCATCGGGATTTGTCTGAAGGATTCTCCATTAATGTGAGCGGGTGTGAATACGGGAGCAAGTCACCGCTACGGCAGAATTTATATTACAGAGAGTTTTAGTACCGAGCGTTGGAAAATTAGCGGAGCAATTCAAGTGATTGTATTGTGTTGTGTTGTGGTAGAGGGTTGTAATGAAAGTAAGTAGTTTACTGTTGTTTGGAGTTTTAATAAATGAACCCAAGGATTAATCGTTACAGTGGTGTCAGAAATAGGAATTTCTGCCGGTAAATAAAAACAATTGATGGTGAGCACGAGGAATACATCGTACCATATGATGGAGGACATGATGAAATTTATCCAAAACCAATTTGCGGATTTGGAAAGACGAGGACAGGAAAATGAAAAGCGACGGCAGGAGGAAAAAGAGGAACGGAAAAATGCACTCGAGAAAATTCTCGATAATGAAAAGAAAAAACAAGAAGATGAAAAAAGAGGTCGAGAAGAATCACCCAAGAGAATTCTAAAAAATCAAAAGAAAGAACGGGAAGATGAACTCAGAAAATTCTCGAAATTGAAAAGAAAGAACGAGAAGGTTAAAAGTAAGAACGAGAGGAAGTACTCCAGGAAATCCTTGAGAACAAAAAGAAAGAAAGAGAAAAAGCACTTCAGAGAATTCTAGAAGAACAGAAGAAAGTGAGAGGAACATAAGAATGAATCACTTCGAGTGTTAAACCAACGAGCATGTGTTACATGAGACCAAAGTGCGAATGGGAGAAATGAAGAAAGAACTTGAGAAAGGGCTGAGAGCAGAACTAAAAAAAAGATGGTCAAAAAAAAAACAGATAGCTCTCCTCCAGAACCAAGATCGCCAAAACAGGGTTGCCACGACAGGAATTTCCGTAAAACCGCTGACTTTTGTGTTATGTATCGTAGACAGTTCGAGGCTGCAGCAGAGACCAATGGATGGGGCGAAAAGGAAAACGCTACAGTACTAATAGTAGCTTTGAGAGGGCTAACTTTGGGTATATTGCAGACCATACCCATTGAACAGCAAAAGAAATATGACGACCTGATGTCAGCATTCGAGTTGCGGAATGGCGATCAACACCGTGAACAGCTGTACCGGGCTCAAATGAAGATTCGCACACAAAAATCAGGTACAAGAATTCGAGGCAGATGTTAGACGCCTAATCCAGCTGGCGTATCCAGAAGCGCCTGGAGATTTCAAGGAGCAGCTAGCGGTGCAGGTGTTCATAAATGGACTGAGAGACTCAGAGATAAAATGAACCATACGACTGACAAGTTTTAAAGAATAGCGATGCCTTGGTAAGTTCGCTTCAAGTGGAGGCAGCCTTCAACACGTCAAGACCGAAAGTGCGAGCGGTAACAATGGACGATCCCAAACAAAGATCTGGCGCAGCGAATGGTCTATTCGAGAAAGTTCTGGAGGAGATCAAATCATTGATAAGTGGAATGAGCACCCAGAAGAAGAGAACGTGCTGATGATGTGGAAAAACGGGACATCTTATCAAAGACTGTATATAGGGTGAAAATGCCACCAAGATCTAGCTCATCTCGTACGCAATCACCTGTGAGGACAAGGTCATCAAGCGAGTCCTCAAATTGGCGGCAGAAAAACTAAAATCAGCCAGCATATCGGGGAGCATGCTGGCTAGCAATAACAGAGCCCCCAGATTCCCGTTGATTCTCAACATTATATCTGAATAGCGGATACTGGCAATTGGGCATACATAAAGACGCTAAGGAAAATACTGCATTCTCGACTGGGAGTTGACTTCACCAGTTTACTGTTATGCCGTTTGAATGCTCCAGCAACATTTGAGAGACTAATGGAGCAGGTTCTGCGTGGGCTCACTTGGAAGACTTGTCTTGTATACTTCGACGACGTTTTGGTTGTGGAAAGGACATTTGAAGAACATCTTCGCAATTTACGAGAAGTCTTTCAACGATTCAGGAAAGCCAATCTCAAACTCAATCTCTAAAAATGCTAATCGTTCCAGAAAGAGATGGATTTTCTGGGCCATAGAGTGTCATCAGACGGTATCCGAACAGACGGAAGGGGAAACAGGCAATAAGAGACTGGCCGAAACACTGAGTGAGGAGCTTCTTAGGTTTCTGCACCTATTACCGTCGGTTCGTAAAAGGATTTGCTGATATTACGACACCCCTACATAAATTGACAGAAGATCGAGTCAAATTCGTCTGGTCCAACGATAGTGAACGAGCATTTGGGAAACTGAAAGTTGATCTATGTTACTATTACAAGAACAAGATGGTCAGGAAAAAGCAATTGAGTTCTACTGCAAAGTACTGACCAAGCCAGAAGGGAATTATTGCGTAACCAAAAAGGAGCTTCTGGCAATAATCAAGGCTGTAGACCACTTCCACAAATATCTGTACGGAAGAGAGTTCCTCATTAGAACAAATCATGCAGCTCTGAACTGGTTACTCGAGATGAAGGCTCCTGAAGCAAAGTAGATTGAGGAGTTGAACCAATATAACTTCAGGATAAAACATCGACCAGGACGATCGCACAACAACGCAGATGCCTTGTCAAGAAGACTTCGAATACTTGTAAGCACTGTGAGCAAATTGAACGTCGCGAAGGAATCGACCAAGTGAGATTGATGGTAGACGACAATTGTACCACAGCAAAAATGCGACAAGACTAGGAGAGTGATACAAACGTTGCAGAATTTATGAAATGGAAATGAAATGGAGCAGAAAGGCCCACCTAGAAGGACATTTCCGATCGATCACCAACGTTCAAAGCATTCTGGGCACAATGGGATTCCTTGATTATTGATAATGGCCTACTGAAGAGGGCTTGGGAGTCAACCGATGGCAAGAAGGTAAGCCCACAATTGGTTGTGCCTGTGTCGAGAATAGAGGATGTATTGTTAAAGATTCATGGTGGTGAGACCTTGGATAGAATACGGCAAAGGTTCTACTGGGTCTAATGTCGAAAAGATGTCGAGAGATGGTGCCAAAGATGCCCAAGATGCGAAGCAAGCAAAAGTCCCAAAGGTTCTAGAACAAGATCAAGGGGTGAGATGAAACAATCCAATGTTGGTGCTTGCTCCCTTCGAAGGAATCGCCATCGATGTAGCTGGACCGATCCCGATGACGAATGATGGCAACAAATACATCCTCGTTGCCATGGATTACTTCATTAAATGGGTTGAAGCTCACGCCTTGCCTAATCGAAAAGCATCCACAGTTGTAAGAGCCCTGGTGGACGATATATTCATGAGGTTCGGAGTTCCAATGGAGCTACATTCCGATCAAGGAAGAAATTTCGAATCGAATTTATTCAGGAAAGTTTGTGAATTGATGGAAATTAGCACGATCAGAACAACTGCCCTCCACCCACAGTCTGATGGCATGGTCGAGAGGTTCAACAGGACTATAGAAGAACATCTTTCTGAAGTAGTAGAAGATCATAAAAAAACTGGGATCGACATCTTCAACTATTCTTGATGGCCTACCGGTAAGCTGCGCACGATTACACAAAGCTCGCCCCTGCCAGTATCATCTTCGGGAGAGATCTTCGTTTGCCCTGCGACTTGGTGTTCGGATCCCCAAGAACTGAGGAAAAAGAGGTACCGGATTATGCAGATGAACTGCGAGACAGCTTGATAGGGATTCACGAAATTGCGAGAAGATTGAAGATCACTAGTGACAGGATGAAGGCTCGATACGATCTAAAGGCAAATACTGGTGGATTCAAAGAAGGAGATCGGGTGTGGCTGTATAACTCACGTCGTAGAAAAAGAATTTCTCCCAAACTATCACCATACTGGGAAGGACCCTATTCAATAGTCAAGAGAATAAATGACGTGGTGTACAGGATTCAACGTAGCCCCAGACCAAAAATGAAGGTCGTTCACCTAGAAAGACTCAAACGTTACAATGGGGATAATGACGTTGAGAGGAGGATAATATTAAAGAAGTTTCCAGCGCCCTATTCATTAGTCAAGAGAATAAATGACGTGGTGTACAGGATTCAACGTAGCCCCAGACCAAAAATGAAGGTCGTTTACCTAGAAAGACTCAAACGTTACAATGGGAATAATGACGTTGAGAGGAGGATAATATTACAGAAGTTTCCAGCGCCGGCCCTGTCTCTCATAAAAGCAAATTAGTGTGACGGTTTCAAAGAAGATCGTTTACGAGCGATTTCTCGTCAAGTGAGGGATGTTCGATCATCGGGATTTCTCCATGGATGTGAGCGGGTGTATGAATACGTGAGCCACTCTCCGCTAGGGCAGAATTTCTATTACAGAGGATTTTAGTACTGAGCGTTGGAGAGTTAGCGGAGCAATCAAAGCGATTGTATTGTATTGTGTTGTGATAGAGAGTTGTAATAAAATTAGTCCAGTTTTGTTTGGAGTTTTAATAAAGCAACCCAAGAATGAATCGTTACAATATGTATAGGTTGCTGTTTCATTTTCTTGTCAGTAATATGGTTCATGCATCGAAAGAATCACTTTCTATACTTTGTTGGTTATCTTTTTCACAACACGCTACATGAGTTATCTCCCTCAAATTTCACATTTCGGTTGTACTTTGCAGAGCTCATATGGAACATACACAGTTTCTGCACTGGATTCCTGTAATCGGATTTTGCTTGCAGCTTTCGCATACAACACCATCAAGTGAGCGATCCGTACCGTTCGACATCTCGGCTAGAACATCACGGCTTTATCGGCTACTCTAGACAAGCAATCTTTATAGTAATCCAGGAATGTGAGGCCTCCTCAGCTAGGTGAGCAATATGGTTCCATTATAAATTGTCCTGAGGTTATAAATGGATTCCCGTTGTTGTTCGGATAATGCAAAATTACACAGACTCTCCCGGTATCGAAACTGCAACATCATTTGACTATAATTTCAATTCCAATAAATTTTCAGATGTTTTGACATTATAGCTACACGAAAGGACGAAAAAATCAAAATATGTTATTTCCCACTGGATTTGCCTCAGATATCGGAACTCGTTTGCATCGATTGATGTGCACTGACGCTCCTATAAATGTAAATGACCATAAAAAAACTTGACGTTTTTATTACAGAAACAAAACTATTTTCATAATAACATTTGACTAATGGCAATATAAATACAGCAATTAGTATCATTAAGTTTATGAAATTTTTGGTACTTCATTCTTGTCAAGGCCTATATTTAATTTCCTATCAGCGCCTGATGTTTTATTGTAATCACTGTTTCATTCCCCAGTCAAACTTTTTGGGAAGTGTGAAAATGATTGTTGGGAAAAATTTCTTGAAATGAATAATTTCATCAAGAAGTTGGTTTATTATTATTCGAGTAACACTATAAGCCCGAATGATGAAATATTGATGGGTCTTTGATTGGCCTCATTGTTTCAAGGTGAAGGAAGAATAACAATTATTAGTTATAGAAAGCGAAACTTGTCTGGTTACTTGCAATTACTAGCATTATTCAATTTCATGAAATCGATGACCCAAATGATTTGTGATAATCCAACAATGCATTAAATATTATAAAAGTATCCCGATTTTGATGGAGCTTTTCTCATAGTTTTCGATAACGGATTCATTCTCAATCCATAATCTTGAACTTCGACTCGAGAGACATTTTGTAATTTCTGGGATTTACGAGTAAATGGTATTCTGAGGTGATCTAACGCTGTGCCATTTTGAATCAAAGCATTTGGTTTCTGAACGAGTGTCTGAAAGAAGAGGTTTTCCCCAAATTCACCCAACACAAAACAGAAGTCATGCCATTGTGAAGGGAAGCGGATATGGAAAAATTAGATAGATGAAGATAGAACGGAAGCAACAATATAGGAAGAGAGACATTTCAAATGTTCATCTTGTGGTAACACATAGGTACACAACTTATTTGTGAACTCCATCACATAGAATTCCAAACTGTTGACTCGGATATTCGTAATAAAGTCAATGGTACTATCCATAAAAAGCATTTAAAACGAAGGAAGAAGCTAAATGCACTGGTTCGAAATAAGTTTCAATCTGAACAAAAAAAAACAAAGTATGGAAGTTTTTTCAGTACAAAATTTTTAGAGCGATTTGTGAATCTGAAGGATTCCGGATTTTCAAAAGATTGAATTTGTTTATTGAAAAACAGTTCGAATCACAACCTCACTCCTGAAATGAATTTTACGAACTTGGATATTATGGGAATTGACACAGGAATTGCATTGATTGGGAAACCTTCTGTCAATAAACACTTTGCCGAAGATAGAAAGAAATAATGAATATAGGAAGAGACACATCTCAAATATTCATCTTGACTCTTGGGATAATAATACATACACATCTCATTTATGAACTCAATCACATAGAATTCTGAACTGTTAACTCGGATATTCATGATGAAGTAAATGGTACTATCCATTAAAAGTATTCGACAAAAAGAAAGAAGCTAAATGCACTGATTCGAAATAAGGTCCAAAATGAACAAAAAAGTATGGACATTTCTCCAGAACAAAACTTTTTCGAGCGATTTGTAAATCTGACGGATTCCGGATTCTCGAAAGATGAAATTCGTTTATTGAAAAATGGTTCAAATTACAACCCCAAACATACTTTAAATTTTACAACCTTGGAAATTCTGGGAGTTGACACATAAACTGCATTGATGTGGAAATCTTCTGTCAATAAACACTTTGCCGTATAAATTCTGAAATCAGAAAATAAGGGGATAATCCAGAATAATTTATAAAAGGATAATCTGAAACAAGTGATATCATTTTACACGGGCGAGTGAAGGAAAAACACTCATTGCCATTAGTAATGAAGATTATGCATAGAAAATGTTGGATTTTTTTGATGCTAGCATTTACGATATTCTTCGAAACGACGCTACCAAAGAATCTTTGAAATTGGTTCAGTACATCATGAATGAAAGGGAAAACGTAGATAGAACATACTGTTGTGCATACACTTATAATATCATCTCTTACGGATTTGCATCATAGGGAGCATCTCCTGATTGCTCCAGAGTATTAATAATGAAAAATACCTAGGCACATAAATAAAAGAAGAACTGTGAGAATTTCCAAAATTTCAGAATTTCGAAAATTCCACTATATATATATATATATATATATACATATATATATCTTTGAGTCAGTCAAATATATATGTAGGATCGCATGAAACCTATTTTCCCAGTAAGTAATCTCCCACTGGAGATACAAGAAATTCCTGACACCTTGATATTACCATTGTATGGATTATCTGCACCTGAAACAAGCCCTGAACCAGACTATCGAACTGTACTTCCATACTTAGCCGAAACACCGTGTGTGCGAAAAAAAAGTAAAATATGGGATATTGCTATTGGCCCTCTCAAAATGCCATAAATAGCACCAAATAGTGATAATGATAATAGAAACACAATATTGCCGTAACCAACAAAAAAAATTGACACATGCTTAGCAGAAATACAACATCCATACGTTGATTAGAATAAACGCACTCTTTCCCAACACGTTTTCA
Source organism: Zygogramma bicolorata (assembly GCA_032362365.1). Classification (NCBI taxonomy): domain Eukaryota; kingdom Metazoa; phylum Arthropoda; class Insecta; order Coleoptera; family Chrysomelidae; genus Zygogramma; species Zygogramma bicolorata. The sequence continues at coordinate 403,231 of JAVJAQ010004042.1, read as the reverse complement.
CTGAGTGCGAATTACATTATTATGCCTGTTGAAACCTGAAAAGCTTGATGGGTTTAACACCATACTATTTTCTCTTATTCTGTGAGTTATTGGTTCTAGACGATTGTGTGGTGGTTGTGTCCAGAAAGTGTTTTCAAATTTGATAGTAAACGCATGTCATGTAGAAAAATCGCAGTCTTATCTCCGTGAAAAAAACTATGTAAAATGTAAACCATGGATGAGGATTTGGACTTTATATGGTCTGATGAACGTGCGTTCGAATAATACTATGGCAACTATTTTTCATATTTGCTGAAAAGAACATGCCAATCATATAGAAGTAGTTTATACCATCTAGGGTGCACATTTTCAGGATGGGGGCTGGACCAGAACCATGTAGATTTACACCATTCATTTAACTACTGTAACATATTTTGTTGATGAATTAAAAAAATTGCGTGAGTATCATACTTGCCCCTAACAACTTCTTACTGAAATCAGTATAATGTACAGGAATGACTTCCTCGTGCGTGCAAATGTTATTCGGGACTGAATCTTTTTTTTTTCGGTATTGATATCAATTTTTTGTAGTTATATTTGGGATCATACTGAAATTTCACAGCAATGTACACAAAGTTACGAGGCCTGGATATATTGAAATAACTGCTATATTAGAAAAAAGCGGGCTCATAAATTCATAATGAAAATGACCAAATTTTGCCTTGGACTTCAATTAACACAAAAATTGGTATACAATCCTTGCTCATTTTGAGAGCTGAATGTTTCAACTAGTAAACAACTGAAGATAACCAACTGAACCAAAAAAAATCCAAATAAAATAACATAATAATATGTTTACAGTAGCAGTGATCAGTAGGATTAGGAAGCAATAAACACTCATCCAAAGCTAAAAATTGTATATTTCTTCGCCGACTGTGAACTCTATGGAGATATGAAGTTTTATTTAAGTGAATGGTATCTTTCACTTTGGAGGCTAAGGGAAGGCGGGAAAACCCCCGGCCCGTAGATATGGGCGCCCATATGTATACATGCATGTACTCCAGCATATATTATGCTGTTCACATTTGAAATGTACGAAATGTTTTCGAGTCGGCTTCACTTCAAAATATAATTTTCTCTTGAGAAAATTCATCACGATATCACTTCTATATATATATGGCAGGCTGTTGATTCATTCAACAACTGTATATCGACTATCGATCAGTACAGAATAATGAATAGAACCGTTGCCGTTTGTACGAGTAAATAAAGTGACATATTTCAGGTTAACGGTCATATCGTCCTTCATCTGTTGGATAGGAAATAAATATTTAGCGAAGGTTCGTTCTGTGTGGAACGAAACTTTCTAAGAATATTTGGGAATAGCATTTACGTGTTAACTGAAAATAACAGATCATTTTCGAAAAAACGGAGGAGGTGTAAAAACTTTGATTCTGTATATTCCTATCACTTACGAGGCGGTGAAAACACACTCCCAAGATTATAATACAGTAAGTAGCTATCTATACATTTTTTTATACACTATTATGCAAAATCTTTTGTTATTTCGTGTACTCAAGTTTCCGCGGTCGAATATATGATTACTGGAACTTCCGGTTGAACCGCGTCTGGAATCGTTTTTCTGTCGACGTTTCGGCTCCCATTTTGGAGTCATTATCAAGATTTCCTCCCGACTTGGTGCCGAGGTCTAAGTCTCCTTAACCCCCAACTCCCATCTTGACAAAGGGAAGAATGGTTTTGTGGATAGAGGAATTGTATTTATAACCATATGAAAGTCCGACGATGTTGAACTTGTGGTTTGACCCGATGTATGTCTGATTTGAAAAGGATCAATTGAAGGATTTGTCCGATGGCATAGTAATGATTTCCATGTGGGAAGCCTTTGTGAATCGTCTCGTATGTTGAATCATTGAGGAAGTTTTTCAATATCTATTGCTTCGCAACTTATTCTTGGGTGGAGTGTTTTTGTTGTGACAATGGTCTTCGTGTTGTTGAAGTCAAGATGGGAGTTGGGAGTTAGGGAGACTTAGACTTCGGCACCAAGTCGGTGCTGAAACGTCTACAAAAGAACTATTCCAAACGCGGTTTAACCGGATAAGTTCAGTATATATATATATATATATATATATATATATATATATATATATATATATATATATATATATTATATGTATACTATATATATATATATATATATATATATATATATATATATATATATATATATGAAACTGGATCAGAACAAACAGAAAATACATGAATGAAATGACAATGACAAGTTTACTCAATCAAGGCGGAAAATTTTGGTTAACGGGTGTTATAGTTTTTTCGTTGAAAAGTAATAAATAAGTATGTATCTGACTGAGGTTGTTCAAGTTCAAGTTTATTCTATATATATATATATATATATGTGTGTGTTCGGATAGGTTTCCACGGTCAGAAGCGACCTTCCTGCTTAAATGAACGTGACGACGGCCAGAGACTTCCCATTGCATGGAAACCCCTAATTTCCAGATGCCCAGTCACCACCAAGACATCCGACGGTCCTTTAGTAGCACCCGCTGCTATAAATCCTACCCAACATCCCTCGATACCTCAGTTCGATCTAAGGAGTAGGCAGATTGAGACCTTAGAAAGAACTCGTGACGAGACCTGGGGAGTAGGCAGATTGAGGCCCCGGCGTCAAGTCACAAACCCTTGCCCCCTGTGACAACACCTGAGGAGTAGGCAGATTGAGACCTCAGCGTGAAGTCACATTCACCTCTTGAAAATGGCTCCAACATCGGAGCCGAAACGTCGAGAACAAAACTCCAGACGCGGTTCAACCCGAACTCAACAACAACATATATATAAATATATATATATATATATATATATATGTAGAAACTGACGTTTTCACGGATCTTCGTTATACAAGATGAATTTTTCTGGGTTTTTTATCCGTTAGGTATTTTCTGATTTGTTCGACGTTTCGAATTCCATTTTGAATTCATTTTCAAGAACTGTGAGACGAATATCTGTCCATACCGTCCTGGTCAATCACTCCCCTTACGAAGCAACCAAGCAAGAGCTAGCAAAGACTTCAATTGTCTGTTCTCCACGGAAACTGGTATTTATAATGACTCTCCTCAGTCATTATCCGACTGCGTCCGATATTAAGGCTGCATCCTGCCCATCCAGGTATTATGTAGAAACTGACGTTTTCACGGATCTTCGTTATACAAGATGAATTTTTCTGGGTTTTTATCCGTTAGGTATTTTCTGATTTGTTCGACGTTTCGAATTCCATTTTGAATTCATTTTCAAGAACTGTGAGACGAATATCTGTCCATACCGTCCTGGTCAATCACTCCCCTTACGAAGCAACCAAGCAAGAGCTAGCAAAGACTTCAATTGTCTGTTCTCCACGGAAACTGGTATTTATAATGACTCTCCTCAGTCATTATCCGACTGCGTCCGATATTAAGGCTGCATCCTGCCCATCCAGGTATTATGTAGAAACTGACGTTTTCACGGATCTTCTCTTGCTTGGTTGCTTCGTAAGGGGAGTGATTGACCAGGACGGTATGGACAGATATTCGTCTCACAGTTCTTGAAAATGAATTCAAAATGGAATTCGAAACGT